>CACRXK020000247.1:0-96255 GCA_902702795.2 Paramuricea clavata | reverse complement strand
TTGCGCATGCTCGATGTCAAACACATTTTTTAGTTTTTTCGAAATTTGGGCACGGCACCCCTTGCTAGACGTGCCGAGACTACCTCGTGAGAAAGTCTGGGCACGTTTAAATTTTGCGGCACCGGTGCCGATTTTTGTCACGTTTACACGCCAAAAGGCAGAGGTGCCGTGCCAAAAATTTTGGGTACGGGTGCCCATTTTTAGGGGTGCCGTGCCCAAAACACTGGTCGTGTAAACCGGCCTTATGACTCTCCCAATTTGAGTCAGCAGTCCATTAGCCGAGCAAAATGCTGACATGGCCGTCTACAGATTGTTCTGCACGGACATTAGTGTTTTAGAAGTTTCACTTCTAGTGAAAGTGAAAATGGATTGTGTAATCCGCTACATTTTCTTCAACACGCCCACGTGTTTTATATTGATGTTTACAGGCGTGCATATTCTGAATGTGCTGTGCAAAATATGGTAGTATATTTAAAATATCCTCTCCTTATACCTTATCAATATCATTCTTCTGTTTCTTAATATTCGCAACAATTTCCAGGATTCTCTTCGTGTAAGCCGATCTATTAACATCTTTGACCATATTTTGGTACTCGGTTACCTGTATAAACAGTAAAGCACACTTTCATACGATGGTTGATATTAGTAAATATGCATGGTTGATGGTTGATATTCTTATCGTATTTTGACTTAAAAATTATTGGAAAGAACTTCAGTCTAACATCGACAAGCAAAAGCCCTGTTTACAAAAATATTTTAAAAACGTTTCAGTGTGTCAGTAAATGTGGGAAATGTCAGTTTCACATGCATATATATATAGCAACAATAATGTAAATTATATACTGTGGTTCAAAATAACCGTACCGGGAGTTAATTAACTCCTTAATATTAAAAGTGGAATTACTAAATATATCATGAACAACAGAAAAACAACAGTGTTACCTAATCAGCATTAACCAAACAAAAGGACACATTAGAATAATTTTCTATGTCTGGCAGACTAATCTGGTGACAAGCCGAACTTTGGCTTTTCTATATACGGCGCGGTCAAACAGGAATATCTGTTTTTCTTACATATAAACTCGAACGGGCTGTGCCAGCTAGCGTAGGTAGTGACAATGACACCAGAAAGCTGCAGATTGAGAGGTATTAAACTACCTAAAAATACAACAAAAACGTCGACGTTTCGAGCGAAGGCCCTTTTCAATCTGCAGCTTCCTGTTTTTCTTTCCATCCATCCGCATTTAAGAAAGGAAAAATGGCCTGATACTCGCGCTATAACACGACTATCTACTGTAGGTCGGATAAATATACTTTCTATAACCAGAAAAGTCTTGAGCATTTCTTACCAAATCTTTCAAAAGATCATCTCTATTACGAACTTCTTCTACCGTCTCCTTCATCTTTTCACGGAGATTACGAATTTGTTCAATTTTCTTTTGGGCTTCACTCTAGAATAGTAGCAATCGTATATTATTAATATAACTATCACTTTATTCGATTTAACGAGAAATTTCATATTTATACGCGGTTCTTTAGCTTGCGAGACACAATCAAGAATTTCATAATATTGTAGTCACATTCTTGGCATAAAATCCAAAACATGATGTCCGACCAAATTTGAAAATCTCCTGACAAATTTCCTTTTGGTCGGACATTTTTTCCGGGCGTTTTTTGAACATTATTTCAGGCTGCACATCCATACCATGCACAACTCCGCCATATCCCGCATTAATTCACAAAGGATAAGCTTACCAGTCTGGTGCTATTTAAAGCTTTCATTTCACGATATTGTTCAATCAATGGCTTGCGATGTTCTTCCCATTGTTTGGCGAGGGTTATTAATCTCGTGGAACTACTCTCTACCACGGTCTAAGAAAAAAACACATCATTTATTAAGCACAATGATGATTTTTTTCAGTCAGTTGAGTCGGTCGGGAGGTCCACTCCGCCTGCCAGCCAGCCAGCCAGCCAGCCAGCCAGTCAGGTTGTTTGCCTCTAGATGATTTGAAGAATGGATTTTTTAGACTGCAACACGAGTTATTCTATGGTGTCTCAAAATCTGTCATCGTTTTCGAGACACAAATATACATGTATACATGCAGTAGTTCAGTTTCTTTTGTAGGTAATAGGCTAAGCCTGTGACGTTATTGGTATATAGCTGAAATACAGCAGTGTTGATCGCGAACATAACCATCCAACACTAGAACAACCTTAAGTTAAAAAAGTAAACAAAATCGGAGATCCATTTGAGGGTACGAAACACTGTTGCCCGTCATTGGTGAGCTTCAGTAGAAACTCATTTCTTAACTAACGAATGAACTGACGAATGAACTAACGCACTATATTTAATACTTAAATATTAATTGCATAATATTTTCCCATCATATATTACTAGTCTAGTAGATTAACCACACGAACCTCCAATTTAGCAATATTGTTGCTGGCATCTGGTAATAAATCTGCGGTTCTTTTCCTCACTTTGTAAGCATCCTCTTCCTCTTTATTTTTCCTCTGCAGAAATTCCGTTTGTTCTTGCGCCTATAGGTGCGTAAATGAGAAACACATCTCATGTCAAACTCCAAAGGCCCTCGCTCAATTCAGATACATGTATGCCTTTGTTGATTCTTACAAGTTATTCTATGATTTAAATATTAATACTTTCAATCTGAAATTTAAACTATCGGTAGGTAAACAATTGTCCCGATTTAGATGAGACGTATCATGCGTCAATGATCAAAACAAGCCGAACTGTAATTGCACGATCTACTTATATAATGGTATTTTTTTCTTATATGTAGTTCGTCTAAAGACGTATCTATATGCGTAAACTGATTCCTTCTATTCAATGATTTTGATGTTCCTTTTAACTGAAGCAACATTTCAGTGAAATTCGATCATGCACTGAATCGAAAATATATCATTGAAGTTATATAAATTGATAGTTTTTAAATATTTTATAGCCATATAAATACTGATATGTTGATATCTTCTTCTTTTAAGAGTTTAATTTTCAACAAATAGATAAAATCGGCTCGTGAGCCACTTTTTTGTTCTTTCTACATTATGACGTCATACTGTGTATCTATAACTGAACAGACACCGGCAAAATCTTATCTATTTGTTTTATATAATCAAAAGAAAAACCTTGAATTAAAAAGGTAAATATTACGGAAACTCACCGAACTGTGGAATCGCATAAAAATTCGTATCGCCGCCACTCCCACAAACGTCTACGACCGCACCTACATATTTTTGCATGTTTACAATTCTAATTTTAAACAGCCAATCGACGCGTTTAATTGTAATTGTTACCAAGAACCGGATTGGCTGTTTAATTAAGATTAAAATTTGTAAACATGCAAAAATATGTAGATACGGTCGTATAGACGTTTGTGGGAGTGGCGGCGATACGAATTTTTGATGCGATTCCACAGTTCGGTGATTTCCGTAATAGCTTACTTTTTATCCATGCACCCAAACATTAGGAAATTTGAAAAAGTCGAAATTTTACAAATATCAAGCGTACATAATCCGTACAAATAAGGGAATGCATGCTATTGGATAAGGTTTTGTGTGACGTAATTCTGTGCGTCTGTCCTCTAATAGATCATGTCTCTCGACAATCTATGCTCTCGACCAACGATCGTTATTGTATAATAGTTAATATAGTTTATACAACGCATTGATTATAATTAAATAATTTTCATTCGTTTTACGTAGGTAGCTTGTCAGGTAAGATGCTGTGATATGGATAATCCGCTGTTCCCGCATATACACAGACGAATTATCAGTGATATATAAAATTGTCGGACCCGTTACCTGTTCAACTGTTGCAGTGAATTTCCTCATATCAATCTCTAGTCCCTCAAGGCGACTCGTCAGCTCCGTCAAACGACCTTGCATGGCGTCAATCTCTTCCTTTCTTCGCGCTTGAATTTCCTGCAATTAGAATTGGTCCATATACATCATGACGGATAAGTGACGCTCTTTTGGTACAGTATAAGTGATAATTTTTTTAAAAAAGAGTGAATTACTTGCTGTCAGACAGTTTCAAAAAGTGTCTCCAGAATATAATACACATTCAAGTGGCTTATGCCAGAATAAAAAATAATAAAACAAAGTTAACCAAGAATTAACATTATCCACGAGAGTTGATAACTCGTGCATACAGTATAAATGTAGGCTATACAGTAATTCGGGTAGTTACGAGTTACCCGATTTTGTCTTTGGATTTCATTCTAATGTAGAGATTTGAGTTCTTCTAAAACCACTCGTGTTTTCAATTTGTCTCGGCATATTTATACAATGGTATGTAAGAATATAAATATATAGAAATCAGACCTCCTCCGTATCAATTTTTGCTCCGGCATTTTCAGTCATAGCCGCCACCGCTGCCAATTCCTTTTCTTCATCCTATATTGAACAAACAAAACATTCGTCCCATCACTCTTTAACAGTTTATTCCACCACGCGCATGCTTGTGTTCTTGTCTCACCTGAGTAAACTGAAGCTTCTCTGAACGTGTAAATCTCGATCCCACATGCTCGTGGCCGGCACTGACATTTTGTTCTGCACAGGGAGAAAACAAAAAATAAAGTAACAAAGTTATTCATTCAATTTCAGTTCAGGGATATAATACTGCATGTATGCGAACACTGGGCCTTAATCTTCTACTCACAACTTAAGGAAGGCAAGCGTAGAAGAGGCGGACAAAGAAAGCAATTGAAGGATATCTTCAGAGCCAACATGAGAAAATGTAACTTATTAGATGTCAGCAATTGGGAAACAAACGCAAACAGGAATCTCTGGCAGTCAATCGATTATCCGACAAGGAATAGTAATCTTCGAAACCGTGCAGGATTAGAAGGGAAGAGATGGAAGAAGAAAAAGAAAGAACAACCTGCAACTAAGGCCTGGATTTGTCAACTGGGACTGAATGTCGAAGACGTTTTACCCTAGGATTGGACTCATGGATATGCTGTGAACCAATTAGAAATAGAAAAAGCCTAAAGAGATCAAGTTTCAGGCTCAAAATGAAATGTGATTGGCAAGTTAAATTTACCTTTAACTCAGTTGATGTTATGCATAGTAACGTCATGAATATTGAAGCTTGCATGCTTTTCAGGTCGAAAGATTTCGAAAACCAACAACGATGAGTAAAGTTGTACAGTATCTTCATATATAAATTCTTAAATTTTATGATTGCCATTTGTTTTAGGTCATATCAGCCTTGAAGAAAACTTGAACCATTATCTCATGTTAACTCAAGCAAATTCGGGAATTGTCTATTGGGGACGTCTAGGCAGTGCGCACTTATTTTTACCGCTTACCGGAGATTTCTCGGATCATCTCATTAAAGTCTTGTTTATTTAATCTGGAACTTTCAACATTTGCCTTTTGTACTTCAGCTTGAATGTTCTTTGATAATTTCTTTAAAAGTCTTTCCTGCTTCTTCGCTTTATATTCCTAAGATATGTTCATCATAAATTGGTAGGGGTTGCAATGTTTCCAATTTGAATGGGTCGTGTTGCAAGTCACATGGACAAATGTATAAGAAATATTGCAAAACTACCCTGAGCAACAATAACAAAATATCTGAAAGTGTCACTAGCCCTTAAAATGAATTTTGGTAATAATTGGGTAATACTTAGATCTTTCTAAGACGAAATGTGAGTTGAGAATTAAATGTGAACGTAAACTCATTTTCATCAACTTTTTTACTGCCAAACATTCAGGATATGATGTCATTATGATTTTTTGGGGCAGAAGACAAAGGAAAGCTAATTTGTAATTCATCAATTATATCTGGAAAATCATATCTGGAAACTTTGACAGTGACAAAGTTGATTAAAATCTGGAAACTTTGACAGTACAAACATCATATCTGGAAACTTTAACATCATATCTGGAAACTTTGACAGTGACAAAGTTGATTAAAATGAGATTAACTTACTACAGTATGATAGATATATTATATTTCTTTTCAGAATGACCCAAATATAACACATTTAAAAATCAAAATTTGGGGGTAGTTGGACTATTATATCAGCAGGCAATATATTGGGCAAAACCACTATCTAGAGTAGTGGGCTCAGATTCAGGGGGACCAACTACAAAACCGGAAAACAAAAGATCTTAAATCTCGGTTTATAAACTTTAAAGGAAGAAGTGACTTTCGTGCCTTGTTTCAGTTGCTAATTGTCAGTTTTGGCCATTCTGCATTTTTTGTCTTCTCTGATTACAGCAAAATTTTATGCTTTTTATAACCCCTTTGTTGTCCCATTTTATTGATAGTATTTCTTTGTTTTTTTTTAGTCTTATACTGTATACTTATAAAAGTATTGTTAATTAATTTGTACCTCTGGCGTGAGACCTGATGCCAATCCACTGTGATTCCACTCATTTTCCCATTCCATATCACTTGACACCTTCAGAGAATTTGCCTCCAAAATAGAATCTGAAATATTGTGTCTTGAAGGAGGCTGTGAGGTTATTAATGGCATTGCTGAGGAATCATAGTACTGCTTCGCATCTAAAAAGTAACGATAAAATTAAGCATATAAAAATTTATACAGTATATTGTATAAAAAAGGTTGTATAAAAAAGCAGTTGAAATTAACTACAATTACTGAAAAGTTAACCAATCAGAATCGCGTATTTGATAGTTAATTACTATTTAACTACAAAACGGATAGTTAATAAGTAGTTATAAGCCTTTTACACAACCGGCCTCAGATAACGTCTAATTGTATGGTGATTATACTGTATAGTCTTGCAGAAAAAAAACCCTGGCCAATAATACCTTTTGAAATTTTGCGTGTTAAGTCACCAAGTCCTTTCGGGTATTTCAATGGAGATGAACGAAATGGATGTACTCCTTTAACTCCCTAAACAAATATAGCAAATACTCATGCAGAGGATCCATAATTAAATATGCTGGTGTATAATTATGTATGAGCTTGTATAAATATTAAAACCAGCAAATCACTTTCAAACAAGACATAAAATTTAAATGCTTGGAAGATGTTGTGATGCATGTAGCCTAGTTATTATATACAACGAAACGTTATAGCAAGTAAATTTTATTCTTTTTGTTATGTATTGTTTGAGAGTCATTTTCTGGGCTATTATACTATCTATAATATCTCTTAAAGTTTTTGTTTGTTTAATTGAGCTTATAATATCGCAAGATACGTACTTCTCTATGCCACGTCTTGCCATCTTTTCCACTCCAACAAATACCACTTCTCTTACAAAAAGGAGGTATCCATGTTCCAGCAAGAATCTTTGACAATTCACTTGCTATTCTTCTATTTAGCAGAATTGCACCACCTTTTACGAAATAAGAAGAGAGATGGAATGCGAACAAACTATACCCATTCAATAGTTCTTCACTAAGTGGTATTAACAGTCTTCATAATCTAAACTAGGGATCCAAGGATAGTGTGAAGTTTCGAATTGAAAAAGACACTGCAACAATAATTATATAGGGTCGCCGACAACCTAGAAAGGCTGATGGCTTACACTACGAAATAAACAGTTACCAAAGGCATTTCATCTCATTATCTACTTTATAATGCGTTCGGCACATGAGTAGCGCCATGTTTGAAACAAGCCTAACAGATCAGAAACGTGCCTCGTGGAACTGATACAATTTATTTATTTATTGTGATGCTACACGCGATAACTCGAAATTTAAATTGTTTCACCAACACCCAAATTTTGCATATTCTAAAACTTCATTTGTATTTGCAGCTGTCGCTAAAAGCATCCTAACGAGGGTACTGATACGCTGAACTTATTTAATATGATTATTCCCATCACCCAAATAGCTGTATAAGATATGTTATGAATAATAAGCACTACGACGTCGTATCATTAAAAGAACGCATTTTATCCCCATCCGTTCTATATTTTATCCCCATATCCGTTCCGTGGATCCGCTCCATCCGCTTCCGCATTTTAACCTAATTGTGACATGTCTCACAATAACAAGTCTGATTGACCTTTGACTTTATATTCGCAATGGCAATGTCACATTGCGTTTCATGAGTCATTTTCAGCTTTTCGCGTGTATTCAATAATGTCACTTTAGATTTCAATAGTTTCACAGTTATAGCAGTGTTTATAGCAGTTTTAACAAGCTTTGATACGGCTCTGTGTACAGATTGATTCTCGTAAGATCTGGTAGTGTTATCGTTGCATTGAACACGAGTTTGCACTGTTGACGTTGTGCTAGACAGTAAACAAAGTAAGTCCTTGACGGTACACGTTGGCTACCTCCTTGCTTTTTTCTTCTATTGCATAAAGCTTGTTGGCAAGCCAAGCGATTGGCGATAACACGTTGGCTATAACTCGATCCTCGTCTATCTTGTTTAAATAAAGAGCCTCGTCTATCTTGTTTAAATAAAGAGCTTTGCAGACTCAACTGATTTCTTTTAGTCTCGATCACAACTCACAAGTTATTTTCGTCGTAAACGCCGTACAAACACCCGCTTCTGTTTAATAGTTGTTTACGCTTTGTCTGATGCAAATTTCGCTCGTTGTACTAAGTGTAGCCATCTATTCTGTGGTGTAGCACCTTATACAGCCAATGTGGCCAATGTATAATGAATACACGGCCTAAACAATATATCTTCTGGCACTTAATTGGGTGCCGGTAATGCATAACGTCATCAATTTATATATTGCGTAGAATCTGAAAGATTTTCTCAATATTCATGTCTGAAATGTTTATATATTTGAAAACAACACTCTCTCGCACTTTCCTACCTCTGTATAATGGGTATACCGTGAAAATAATATCGGCACTCAATTGAATGCCTAAAATCTCAAAGATTTTCGACTCAATATTTACGTCTGAAATGTTTAATATATACACTTGAAAAAAAGCACTGTCCTAGCTCCTTGCTACACTTGAAAAAAGCAAAAAGCTCCTTGCTAGCTCTGTAAAATTGTCCTAGCTCCTTGCTAGCTCTGTAAAATGAATATACCGGTCTAAATAATATCGGCACTTAATTGAATGCATTATTGCATAACATCAATTTATATATTGCGTAGATTCTCGAAGATTTACTCAATATTCACGTCTGAAATGTTTATACATTTCAAAACAACACTGTCTCGCTCCTTCCTAGCATCGTCACGCCATCGTGATCTACGGCTTGATAGCGCATGCGCATTTGCGCTGCTAAAGAAAAAATCGGGTGTTCCGGGGGAAAAATCCTTTACACAACATGAGAAGCGCATGTTATAAAATTTACAATAACGACAACAATTCCTCGAATTTCTTGTAAACTTGGCAAAACTTGGCAAAAGACCTAAAGAATATTTAAATAAGACAACTAAAATTGCCTAAATAACCTTCAAAGCACAGACTAAGTACGATAAATCACTACGAACACATACCGTATACACCCCCCGGAAAGTTTACTGTATGACTGACTGAATGAATGAATGACTGACTGAATGACTGACTGTTTCGTTTGAATTTCCCCCCAGTCATCACAATACTGTGAAGTTTCGAAGAAACTTCACACTAAAAATCATCGTATAAAGTTCGGCAGCAGTTCGACGACAATTTGTCATTCGAAGATGCATGTTTCAAATTGTCCAATATTTCCAATTGTCCAAATAATGGAAACTACGTGGGATGGAAGGTATTTTAAGGTGAAGATATATGTTGGTGATGTTGTCTCTGAGTGTGTCCACACCGGGCAAACTGAAAAGTTTGCTTGACCGCGGTGGGAATTGAACCCGCAACTTTTGGTTTGCTAGTCCAATGCTCTTCCAACTGAGCTACAGTACGAGATCAAGTCGGTTCGAGTTGGTGATATTTCAGAACTCAGTCTAGTTCCTTTGATATCAGCGTGTTATTTTGAATCTCAATTAATATAATAGCTACATTGATGAGTGCGAAAAATATAGGAAAGTGGAAGAAACTTTACAGATTGGTTGTATTCGTGTGACATCACAAATTTCAAATACGGTACTGTAGGTCACGTCTGCATGTGTTAGCTGTTCCCTATCCATTTTAACTATCCATGGTAATACCATGGAATAATAGTGCATGGGGGATGTTTTCAGACACCCTGTACAGTACAGTAGATTAGAGTATAGTAATCTTACCCATGGGTTCATCTGCAGCCTCAGCACTCTCTTTAGGCAATCGTTCAACCAAAAACATAAACAGAGTTCTGATGTCTCCTTCGGTGGGATAGAGAAACGTTTGATAGCCAATGACGCCATTAAAACCAAGTTCCTTTTTAACACAACCATGGTTGAAACAATGAAGTAATCATTAAATGTTAAAGAAACACTGACCTCAGTAAAAAATGAAATAGTGTTAAACTACTGCATGTATTGTACATTTAAAGAAAAATTAACGATGCAGTTTTGATTAATATTAATTTAAGTTATTGTAAATTTCAACTATTAATTTTGAATAGAAGCATATCAATTGTCTGCATCACTACCGATATAAGTACCACTGACTATCAATTGTTCTATCGGTTAAGCCTTGGTCAAGCGAAAATGAGAGTTGATCGTGGAGTCAGTCCTGACAAGGGGTCTATAGATCCAATTTTCCAGCCCACTTTTTTTCTAAATCTTATTCCCCAGCCATTTTTCCCATTTTGAGCTGTAAAATTAAAAGAATATCCCGAGCACTTTAGTTTAAAACACAATATATTCTAGCTACCTTGGAAATAACTTTACGAATTTAAAACAGGTTTAAAGTATATATTAATAATACAACTCATTTTCTGTCTATTAAGTAAATCACTGACTCGCTATAGCAGAAAAATTATCTCGAGCATGAAAAGGACAGAATGCAGTCTTCCACGACATTTTTAATTAGAAACCCTTAAAATCAAAAGTTGCTCTGTACATGTAACTTAATTCCCTTGAAGTTATTTGAACATCGAAATGTCCAACTACGAGTACCGGTATAGTACTATGTACAGCTGAACTGTCTTTAAAATGGTATATGATTGGGTTTCCTTATTCCCATTTATGTGGCTGATTGGAGAAGGAGCTAAATATAGGATTTTCAGTTGAAGCATGCATTATGATCATGTAATTTTATCTTTTGAGACAAAAGGAATCAGGCATGGAGATTAATTCCCATCACATTCTTAGAAACAGTCATAAGCAGTGCTGGATTTGTTTGGATGGGGGAGCTAGATGAACTGTAGATAGGTCTGGAGGCACACGGTACTTCCCCCTGCCCCCAGAAATGAAAGGTCTGGAGGCATACTTCCCCCTTGAAATGGCATTTCCAGAATTCCAGGGAAGATTTGATTTGCCAAAACTAATGTCATTTGATTCATCTTCAGTGAAACAATTTAATACCGTACCTTCATAGTTCCTCTACTCTGATAGTTTCTTGGGGGCTGGGGGTGTTTTGCTTTTGGGGGCTATTGCCCCACCCCATAGTTCTGCCACCTACAGTATGCACATAGCCAGTATGTGTTTTTAAAAGTTCTTACATGCATTATATGGGATTAGCTTCATTTAAGGTTTTTTGGAAAAACACAATCTTCTACAGAGGAAAGAGGGATTTCTCTTGTGTATTTTAATTAGTAGCCCTAGTTCTCTGAAAACAGAATATCTAACCTGGCAAGCTTGAGCTAAACCAGTACCCAAGCGAAATCTTGCCGACATGCTGGGAGGAAGCGTTCTTGAAAACTGATTGGCGTCATTGATAACACGCAGACACGTTGATGTAGCCTCAATCACATTGTCCGTTGTGAACTCCTTCAAACTTAAAACTGATTCATTGAGATTGCTAAAATTAGAAATGAAAGGCACTTTCACTACAATTCTTTAGGACAACTGTGCTATAAAACTCCTTTCAAGAATCCTTGAAAATTACGAACAAGAATAGCAGTGCGACTCGTCGTGACTCCTATATCACAACATGACCATGGAGCAGACTATGCACCTAACCACTATAGCGATCAAAATCTAAATTTTCCAGACATCAAAATCTAAATTTTCCAACATGCGCTAATTAGTAGTAAAGTTCCACTAATTGCTATTCGAAAAGCAGAAAATATATGGTCAAGCAGATTTTTATGGTGGTGCAGGACTTCTCTAGGGGTGTGCTAGACACCACTAGGTGAGGTGTGATCCCCTGCACCCGACGGTTAGATCTGCCCCTGACAATTAGTATAAAATATGGCCTAGTAAACATATATACAATAGATATGCAATGGATGTGGTTGCATAAAGGTACTAAACGTTATAGGAACCAGGAGGGCCTAGGTATCCAATTTAATGCAATTAATAGCGATATAAATTTTTAATTTATACAAAATATACAGGTAGTGTACAGTGTACACCTTGTCTGACCTTGAACAATCAAGTTGAGTGAATCAAATACTCACCAACCAATCTGCCGTAAAGTGTGAATGATTATATTATCAACCTCCTCCATGGTATTAATATTTCTTATTGATTCAAATAACACAGATATTTTCTTCAAACTTTCAGCAAATTACAAGTACCGAGCTTATTAAAAACCAAATCACAGATCTGTGACCACAGGCAAATCAATCTTGGTTCTTGGAGCTGTTTCATTAATCTTTATATGAAGTCTTTTGCGTCAATAGGAAGCTAGGAATTTCCTTTTTTTGTTTTGATGAATATTTTTTCTAGAATTTTTTTCCTCATTTCTGATTTCTGCCAGTGTTATAACGTGTTATACTCCCAACTCGAAATTGAAATTCGAAAAGTGACCTTCGTTTGTAAAGAAAAACTAGTATAGGGCGAAACGAGGGGCGAAAGCAATGAAGGCACTGAAATGAATTTTAACATTTAAAATTCATCTCAGTTCTTTACGGAAATTTAAAATGGAAGCACTGCATTCTGAAAATTATGGAAACTTCATGTTATAAACAAATCAATGGGTCGAAGCAAAAAAGATGGAGGAAATAAAAACACTCGAAAAAATATTAGATGTGGTTATCGTTGGCGCTGGTATAAGTGGTTTATCAGCTGCGTATCTTTTACAGCAACAGCACGGCGAGTTGAAAACTGTTGTACTTGAGGCGAGGGATAGAGTTGGAGGGAGAACACACACTCTCGAGAGAGACGAAGTAAAATATGTCGACCTTGGCGGATCGTATGTGGGACCTACCCAGAACCGTATTTTACGAATGGCTAAGCACCTCGGTATTAAAACATACAAGGTGTACGTCGAGGGCAAAGATACGGAACATTTTGGAGGTAGACCATCGTTTTACCGCGGTGATCATTCGACGTGGAATATCCTTGCCATTTTGGATTATTACGCTCAGATTCGTAAGTTAGATAACATGTGCGATCAAGTGCCATTAGTTTCGCCCTGGAAAGCAGAGCGGGCCAAGGAATGGGATACAGTGACGGCGAAAGAATATTTCGATAATTCCTGCTGTACAAGTTATGCGAAAAGGCGAATGTATCAAGTTTTTCACGACGCGATGGCAGCCGAACCCTATGACATGTCCTTGTTGTATTATTTATGGTATTTGAAAAGTGCAGGCGGCGTTTGTCGTATTGCTGATGTCGAGAATGCCGGGCAGGAACGCAAATTCAAAGGAGGCTCCCAGCAGATCAGTAAGAAGCTTGCAGAAATCTTGGGTGACAAGGTAATTTTGGGAATGTTTGTATATTTTAGTGTTTATTTATTTTATATCAAATGTCTTGCATGGCAAATTTGCTATAATAATAATTGTGACTCAATATCTATGCTAATGTTGATGTTTTGAAAGTTATTAATATTTGATATACTTACACTTGTGCCATTAATAGAAGCGCCATGCCATAAAGTCTTGAAAAGTGTGTGTTTATATGGAGGTGAACCAGTCCGGGCATCCAAGCTGTCTCGCTTTGGCATGATCTAATGTCACCATGTATAAATTTATACAGTATTTTTACATTGCCCATTTACATGATATGACCAGCCGTATATGATTGTCATTCTGGTGTATGGAAATATTTGCCGAGACCACTATTCCTGTCCATGAATTGATGGCTGAATTTGAAATGTGACATACAGTACAGACTGCGAGTAATTTGATGCGAGTTACGAGTCACTCACAAGTTATGAATGTGCAACATGCGTTACAGGCCTCAAATTTCCCTGAAATCAATCGATGGCAATGTCATTAGAAATTGCCGTAGAACGTAACAGCTGTCTATGGCAATTTTGGCATTTTTACAAATTAATAAAAATTTAATTTTATAATTGTTACTTTGGATTGTTGACAAGCTAGAAACATGTTTACGTATTTCTTTAGTGTTTTTTTTCGAAGAAAACTAAGTAATTTACACATGATTTGATCAATAGACAATATTGAACCAATTATACTTTAATTTGCAAGCTCAAGAACATCAAATAGCATGTTAACAACATAACAATGTCATCGAAAAAAATAATTTACAACATATTTACGTATACATTATATTGTATACCTATAAGCTGGCTATTATTTAATTAACAAAGTGTTAAGACTTAAGATACTAAGGCAGCCTTCTATTTGCAATTATTTTTTAACAGAAAACGTTATTTTTTTTGTCTCACAAAATTACACTATACGGCAAAAAATTGCCGTCATTGCCGCAATGATTCACGGTATTTTGCAAGTTACAAGTTGGGGAATAGCGGAGGCACTGCCGTAGTAATATAACACCCGAGCACATTGAAATAACTTTTATGATACATTCGGACAAAGTTCTAAACCAGTAATTAATGCGATTCAGCCAGACTATAAATTCGACGTTTTACACATGAACTCAATTTAAAAGTGTGTCGCAAATCTTGGCAGTCTCAATATGGGTTAATAATAAAATATAATAAGACCAAACCGACCTCACAAATGTTCATTAGAAGAATATCCAGTCAGCAATATCATCCTTAATCAAATAATGATCCATTGTGAAAAAGATGGTTTATTGTTTTGATCATATTAATGCGGCAGGAATTCTTGTATTCATATTATAATAAATCTCGCTTAACATGCGATCACTCAGTGAACGAATAGCAAGAGCATATAGAGTAATAGCACACGACTTAAGCACGACAGTTCTTTGGAGGGTATAGCTCTGTTGGAGAGGATGCACGCTACGTTTAGCAAGGCTGCTGTAACCACGAACTGAAGTTAATTTGGCTGTCAAGTAGGTACTCAAGCTACCGACCAACGACTATCCCGGCTTGGCAAATCCCAATGATGCCGAGAATTCACCTCTCCAACGCCATCCTCCAGCGCAGCTGGAGAAGGGATTCGAGGCACGAACCCCCTCCAAAGGCGTTCCCAACCCCCAAGCGTAACTCAGACTAACCGCCCTAGTCGGAAACCCGATTAGCCCCCCGCCGAAATTCGGTGAGGACGAGTGGAGTAACGGCCGCCACAGGGGTATTAACCCCTACAGGTACACGAGCTAAAGAAGTAACGGGCAATAAGCTGCAAAACAGTGGTATAATAATACAAACAAAGCTAACGTAAATACAAACATTATCGCTAAGTAGCACGCCAAGTACCTTAGTACCATGTCAATAAAGAAGTACATAGACTGATTAGCAACATAGCAAATAATAGACGGTAATAGTAACACACCAAAAGAGGAACCTGCCCCAACATACGTGACGCCTCCCACAAACCTGCACGTTGCATCCCCATAAGCTGATTGTTAACGGCAGCTGGCGTTGTTAATGGCAAGCCCTCTGCGTAAGGCTTAAAGCCTGCTAATGAACGGGATTCGGGAGCGCCTACGGAAGGATGGGATTTACTAGGCCCTGCTCAGTGGTAGAAGGGAGTCGGGGGCGGCTGTGGGATGGGATTCAGCGTCGCCGACTGGAGGATGGAATTTAGCGGCGCCTGCTGGTGGATGGAAGTTAGCGGCACCTGCTGGTGGATGGGATGTAATGACTGAGCCGTGCTAGAAGGGACTGGGCCAAGGTGACAAGATGGCTGACCAGAAAAACAAGGACGAAGGAGACACGTATGAAAACATTGGTTGTGACGCTTGTTGTAGCATTGTAGGTCGATGCTGTAAGCTGGAAACCGGCCAAGGGGGATGAGGCAGATATGGAAGTGGGAAAGCAGTGGCATTGAACGATGGAATCGGCGACAGAACTGCAGCTAGTAAATAATGCATGAGTCAATTCCTGGAGTAACCATCCCCCCCCCCGGGAATTTGGCCGAATTTTGGCCAATTCACGGGGGTCGGGAATTTGCCTTTCATATATGTGCACGGGGACCGGGTATTGGAGGACCCCGGGGATTTGACAAATGGTTGACCAAAATCCCACCCACAAATTTTAAGGCAGCAAAACCTAGTTTCAGGCACGCATGTTGGGCGCGCTGATCGTATTTTGCAAAATTATACCCTGTGCCATGCAAATTTAAATACAACTATTAAAGGTTTATGCTTTATAATATTCCATAGCAGTTTAATACTATAATGATATTAAATGACTATGATTATATGCCATTAAAAGTTTAATTAACGTTTACAGTCGATTTCACGAAACTTTGACCACAAATTTTCCGAACTTCGTTGCGAAGTTCAAAAGTTCATAATGAGATTCACAAACCAGTTCGTAAACTACGCATTTGATTGGCTTCTTTTACTTCACGGACCAATCAGGGACTTTGTTTACAAATTGGCTTGTGAATTCCAATATGAGCTTCCGAACTTCGCAACGAACTTGCGAACTTCGCAACGAAGTTCGGAACATTTGTGGTCAAAGTTTCGTGAAATCGACTGTAAAATCGTCCCCGGGGTGGGGCATTTTCCACTCTCAGCTTACCCAGGGGCCGTGCATTAGTCTTCAAGTTGTGTCCCGGCACCCGGGCATTTACACTATCATAACCAATCAAATCAAATGTCCGGGTGTGTTCCCGGGGGGGGGGGGATGGTTACTCCTGGAATTGACTCATGCATTATAGGCACCGCAGCAGACGAGTAGACGACGAACCGAAGAGCCAGCGAGGGAACACTGCGAGGCAGGAACGACCAAGGGAGCGGGAAAACAAACTGTCGAGGACGACGAAGCTTCGACCACTGAAATCACAGCAGTAGAGGAACTTGGGGAAAAATAACCAAGGAGACGTCGACATATTAAGACATTGCTCTCCGAAGAATGACCAACGGTGGACGGAAACGAAACAGCCGTCAACAACGAAGTATCCAACGAAATTGTTGAACTTAGACTAAAGCCAGCTAAGCTATTATTTGTTAATCTCGGCATTGTAAAGGAGAGAAGACGTTGTGAATTTGAAGGTCTGCAAGCAATGAGCTATACCTGTGAGCTCCACGGCTTAAATAATCTCGGTAAACCTGCATAATAACTAATATGAATATATAATTAATATATACATAAACAACACGCACATATTCGTTCTCGAAGTTAATTATTTTTATTGCATAAAATCATGTATTTACAGGTGAGTATACAAGTGCTAAATCTAGGGCAAGGTTTACATGAAAGATTGCTAGTTCACAATCGCAATATAAAAATCATGATTCTGGTGATTGCCAGAGAATAACTTGTCTTTATAAAAGTAAAACTGAACGCAAATACTGAAGGTAGGCAGAAATCAGCCGGTTCACACCAAACAAAGACGTACTCCTAATTTATGCGCACTGAAAGTTTGATTGCGTTCCAATTAGTTTAGATCGCACCTTCAGTCGAAGGCATTGTATTAAGAAAAACAGAAAGTTTGTTGACTTAATTAACCCTTTGGCATACATTCATTCAAATCCCTAAGGTGCATGCACAACTATCAAACTGTCTAAGAGCGACAATTTGGTTACTTGGTAGGTTGTTTCATAAATTGCGATTTCATAATCTAGGGCAAGTTATAGTCTTCTAAAGAACGAAAAATCAACCAAATATTATGGGTGGCATTGTGTGCCATTTATAAATCACGTCTGTTTTGAAGAGTGAGGAATGAAGTAATGAACGTATAGCCTATATATTTTCAATTTTACGACTCCTGAAGAAATTCGCGGAGCTCGACCCACACAAGCACAGTTGGCAACCTCATGTTACCCGCTTCTAAGTTTCCAATTCACATGCAACTCGTGACGATTTGTTGCAATGGACCATTCCCCAATTAACCAAAATTTTGATCTCAACACGTCTAGACAAAATTCCATCATAGCATGAAAGAGCATCACAAAATTAGTAATATTCCAAAGTTTCGTTGCGCAATGTTGTAAAATGCGGATAATATAGCCTTGCGAAATTTGCAATTTTCAGTCATTTTAGATTACAAACGGGAAATGGTTACCACTTTTCCAAAATTTCGATCTTAACTAGCCTAAGCAAAAATTTCATCACAGCTTGAAAGAGCATCACAAAATTAGTAATATTCCAAAGTTTCGTTGCAAAATGTTGTAAAATGCGGATAATATAGCCTTGCGAAGTTTGTAATTTTCAGTCATTTTGTATTACGCACAGAACTGAAGTGGTAACCATTTCCCGTTTGTAATCTAAAATGACTGAAAATTGCAAACTTCGCAAGGCTATATTATCCGCATTTTACAACATTTTGCAACGAAACTTTGGAATATTACTAATTTTGTGATGCTCTTTCAAGCTGTGATGAAATTTTTGTTGAGTTCAAAATTTTGGTTAATTCGGGAATGGTCCATTGATTTCACAAGTCGCGACGAGTTATCATTTCACAAGTCGTGACGAGTTGTCATATAACAGCATACAAAGTCACAGACACATGCGCCCTTGGATTATATCCGTATACGTGAGTCGGCCTCGACTCGAAGGCCTTTGATTTATACTTGCATGCATGCATTCAGCCCGTTAGCCTTTTACTACATCTGTAAACATACACTATATTTTAGGTAGTCTTATCGTCGCCTGTATGTAGCATCGAACAGAAAGTTGACCATGCAATTGTGAGATGTTTGAATGGCAAGGTTTACAAAACTAGATATGTTATAAGTGCCATACCACATGCCCTGCTACGGAGTATTTCGTTTTCACCACCTCTGTCAGCTCTGAAGAACCAACTGATCCAGAAGATGCCTATGGGTTCAGTTATTAAGACAATTACATACTATGAAGATGCCTGGTGGCGTGAGCAGGGTCTCTCTGGTGTCTTGATTGCAAATGCTGATTCTGGTCCTGTTTATGTAACCCTAGACGACTCTAAACCTGATGGATCTTATCCTGCATTAATGGGGTAACTTTGCTTCATACTTCATAGTATTTTGTGTTTTTATGATTGCTTTACTGCATGGTACTGTCATTTACCATGTATTTTACAGTATGTATATACTAGTGTAAGGCAGTTTTTGTATGCCAACTGATTAATTCTTGAAATAACACATACTGTAACTATGTATGAAACAAACTCTGAATATTTCCATGTTGAACTCAATATTCGAGAAACAGTCTTCTCGTTATAAATCGTGTGTCCTCTTGTTTTTCTCAAATATTTTGTTCAAGATGGAACTTCTATTCGGAGTTTGGTTACAGTAAAACAACCAGTAAGTTAGTCTCAGAAGATTCAAAATGAATCTGAGACAACCAATTTGTTAGTTGTTTTAACCAATTCGTTTTTACAGTGTGCATTCACCATTTCTAAAAAGTATCGGTTGTTTGGTATTTCATTTTAAAAGAAAGATCGATAATCGATATACAGAAAATATGCTAGCATGTTTTGTATTTTCAGTATAAGCTGGAAATACAGTATACTTTAACAGCATCGGCGTCGCCATGCAATCGCCATAACAATCACCGCAGGATCGATCTAATAAGAAGATGGACAAATATATTTGTTTCATTTGATGTCTGTTAGGTTGACGATAATAAGGTTAAAAATTCCCATCTACAAAAAAAAAAATTACATTCAGTTCTATCGAGCGAGATGCCTCAAAGTTTAAGTTTGCAAGGTTTAACTTCTGAGACATGGAAAAGTGAGAATGAATAATTCGATAAAGAACACAGCAGGGGCCGGTTGTATCAAAGGTGTTTAACTTAGGGGCTGTTCACACTAGCAATTTAGATCGATCAAAAAGCGGTCTCAGTCCGTATCGGGCCAAGTGTGGACAGCCCAAAACGAACCGAGATCGAATCGAGGTCGAATTAAACTAGACCACCTCGGGAGGTAGTCTCGGATCGGTTCGCGCATTTAGACCGAGCTAGTTTTGGTGCTTAGCTGCCTGGCAATTTTTCGCGCGTTTTTTCTCCAGAGTTTTGATCGAAATTGTTCGACCGCCATTTTTTTTTGTTGTTCGTCGAAGTTCTGCAAAATAATCTAGCTTTACCATGGCTAAACGAGGAGAAACCTGGAGTGATGATGAAGTATTGGCATTAATATCGATTTGGAGTCAAGAATCAATTTTAAAGATGCTGGCAACATCACGTAAAAACAAGGACATATACGGGAAAATGAGTGCAAAACTGGAAACCCTGGGGTTCCAACGCGATTTTACACAATGTAGAACAAAAGTTAAGCACTTGAAAACCACATATAAAAAGTACAAAGATGCACTGGCTCGTTCAGGGGCTGCAAGAGTGAAAGAACCGAAGTTTTTTGAGCAGCTACATGTTTTTCTTGGTGACCAACCTGAGGCCACTGGAATTGATGCAGCCATCGATACTTTGTCTTCGTCAATTTCAGAAGAAACGGAAAATAAATCAGATCTAGGCAAGTGGAAATTTAATCTTTCCTTTGTATTATTGTGTTTAACTACAGATATTTTTTGCATAGTCTGCATGATTATCGTTTTCTTGCAGAAATATATCGGTTGTTTATAAAATATTTTGCTAGTTTTGTAAGAAAAAATTGATTTTTCCACCTCAAAATTGCGATTCCCTCGTTTCTATTCCCCCTATACATGGTGCCATCACTGCTTGGCCATTGTTTGGGCAGTGTATATAAACAGTAGAATTTTCTAAAACTATCTATAACTGATTCAAATTATAGGCATTTCATTTAGCTTTTTTGATTTTTAGAATTGGATTTAATAAAAAAATATGGTGAAGGGAAAAAGTTAGAGAAAAAATGCATAAACTGTGGTACTGCAACAAAGATTCGAACATCTGGGGTACACATCAGTGATAATGGATGCATTGGTGTGTTTTCTGATGATGATGATGATTTTGAGTGCTCTGATTGTGGTTGCAAAGAAGCAGGTACAAGTTTTATGTGCATTGGGTTATTCCAGAAAACATCCATACCACACCCACAGAGGATATTAACCCTCCTACCCCCTTTGGATGTCCTAATACATTTACTATTATCAGGAACAATGTTTCTCCCCTCCACCTCCGGACGGCAGAAATTTCCTCCGTGGGGGGAGTATGGATCTTTTCTGGAACAACCCATTGTAAATTGTGATACAAGGTTTTTATAATTAATTGAACTGCTTGGCCATGGAAGGTTGATATATTAGTGCATAACAGAGTGGCAGTTAGAATGTTATATTGTTATTATCTTAATAGGTGAAGATATCCATGATTCAAGTGAAGATGGTGATGATGATGATGACAATGCTTCAGAAATTATGTCTGAGTTAGAAAAAGCTGTTGGCCATGAAACTCCAGATCTTGATGCACAAGATTCTGAAGCCAGTGGATCAAAGCCATCAAATGCAAAACGCAATATTATAGGATCAATACGAAGTAACAAGAAGAAGCAAAGATTGTCAAAACAAGAAGAATTTCAAAAATGTATGGATGAATTTACAAAATCCCAAAAGGAATCAGATGAAAAAATTTTGGAAGAAATGAAACACCAGGTTAAAGTTGATACTGAGCTACGAAAACAAGAATTAAAGGCATATACTGATTCGATGGCATTACTGGCCAATGCCATTTCAAGCAGACAGCAGCCATCTGTGCAACAACCTCTCAGTAATCAGTTTTACTTTGAAGATGAAAACAGCACCAAAACATATTATAAATTATAATAAATTATAAAAGAGGAACAGTTTATCAAACATATGACCATATTAATTACATAATTTTGGTACTGTTAACGTTTTTATGAACCAAAAAGGCAAAACACAGCCTTTGTAAAGTTATAGTTTGCATGCATCAGTTTTTGTTAATATGTTACGCATTTTGTGCACTAAAGAAATTAGTTAGTGCTTGTCGAATGTTTATGGCAGTTGCGTCAGGGATGCGAACATCATTAATTATGTTGATATTATTATTAACATCATTCTGAAGCCACTCTGGGTTAAACTTTTCCCCATTCATTTCACATATATTATGTAAAGCACAACACGCCGCAATTTTGACAGGTAACTTCTGCAGGCTTGTATCATTTCTCTTAAGAAGACAACGAAATCGACACTTCAAACGGCCAAATGCTCCTTATACTACCATACGTGCGCTGCTAAGACTTCTATTGAATTGGATTTGACTTCGTGAGAGATTTCCATCATCTTGAAATCCCTTAATTAGCCAGGGTAACAAAGGGTAGGCTGCATCTCCAATTAGGGTAATTGGAACTTCACAATTACTGATATTTTCTGTCCACTAAAGAAAGGTAACTGTATTATCTTTTAGGGCACATCAGGGTGCATTCCACTTAAAGGGTTATGGGAATGGGATCCATCTAAACGTTATAATACCATGATATCTTTAACAGATTTCATCACATCTCATACTTACGTTGGGGAAGAGTTGCCCTTCTTGGCCCTTATGAAACAGAGATGAATTAGAGAACACTCTAGCATCATGCACCTTTCCTGGCCATTTGATATAGATGTCTATAAATCTAAAAGTATTTAAAAGAGTATCTTGTAGATTACATACACTATAAAGGTTGCACGTTATGAACTTATTTGCACTTTTATTGTTTACCTGTATGCATGATCCACTACAGCCTGCATGATAATTGAGTAGAAACACTTCCTGTTATAATAATTGGATGGGTATTCTGATGGAGCAGCAATTGGGACATGTGTCCCATCTATAGCACCTGCACACTGTGGAAATTGCCATTCTTCTTTAAACCCTTTTAATACGGATTTCAATGCCTCTCCTGTTGGCCATTTAATGACATTTTGTAAAAGCACAACAGCTATAGCCTCACACACATCATTAACAATTTGGCAAGCTGTACTCTTGCCAATATCAAATCGCCAGCCTAAAGATCTCATGTCTTCGCCTGTTGCAAGATGCCACAAGCAAACAGCTACTCTTTTTTCGAGTGTAATGGCTTTACGAAACCTTGTATCTTTCTTGTGTAAGACTTCGCTTAATTCTCTACAGATTGCAAGAAAAGAATTTCTCGACATGCGGAAATTTTCAACCCAGAGATTGTCATCGACCCACTGACTTGCGGTTCTTTCCCAAAATAAACTTTTCCCTCTGCTTGGCTCTTGCCAGAACCTTCTTAGCACCGTCTCTCGACGTAGATAGATTTCACTTAGTCTGAGAAATAAAATGGCCATTTTTTTCTTTCTGCGAAAGAAATATTTTTCCCACTTACTTTGTCTCCTTTTTAACCTCTTAGCTAAATCTCTTGCTATTATTGCCAATCCTACAATCGCGGTGTCCGAATCCGCCATATTGAAAATTGATCTTGATTCTTGACCCCAGTCCCCATAATTTGGTACGTTAACTGCAAAAGTTCTGTGCAAGTGTGGACATTCCACTAAATTTGGCTCGCGCGATCTCGGATCGCTACAAGATCGATCCAAAATTAGACCGATCTCAACGTTGCTATGTGTGAACAGCCCCTTAAACGGTGTTTAGCCGCTATCCAGCGTATACATTTCTTATCCAGCGGATAGTTAAACGGCCGATAAAATTGCGTTGTATGAAGCCCGTTTAGTACCGCGTTTAACTATCCGTAGGATAACCTTGAATTTAACCAGAGAAAACCGGATTTTCTTGAAACTTCTTACCTCTACGTCAACTGTTGCTAGGCATTTGTAAACTTTTGAAGCTTTATCTAACTTGTGAATTCCACTAAGCTTTTGTTGTTTTTATTTGGAGTTTGCTCGTCCATTCATTGCTGCAAATCTATATCAAACTTTTCATTTTCACATTGTGCTGAGTTTCTCATTCACTTAAATTCACTTACGGATATTTCTTTAAAGATTTTTGGCTTCTTTATGCGAAGAGTCGAAGGCAATAGCAAAAACTGTGAGTTGTATTTGGCTTTTGTCAGTTGATTCAGTTTTATATTGTTTGAAATTTGTTCCTCGACCTTGCACTTTTGTTCAAAACAATTTTAAGAACATTTTGTCCCAAGTTTTGATTGGCTGATCAAAGCGATTAACGTGAGCGAACAATTTTTTTCGACTTTCGGCGTCTTGTTGTCTATTTTGTATACTTGTTGGCTTTCCAAAGTCATTGTTTGTTTTACAATAGCTAAAATTGGGAGTCTTACTGCTTGTTTTCAAACTATATAATAGAAGAAAAGAAGGAGAAAAAGCCAGAGTATATATACTTAACATCTAAACATGACACTGGTGTGTGTAAATATAGCAAAGGCAAAGCCACGGAATTTAATACAAGTGAGCAAGTGACCTCAGTGTACCTCAAGACCAAGCCAGTTAAAAGTGAGTTTTTCATGTTTATTGGATTTAAAAAGATAACTCCTCCACATGATTGTGCATTTTTATAACTATCCCATGCTTTTTCATCCGAAATAATCATTGTTTTATCTTCAAACTCCGAGTTTATCCGCCGTATAGCGATTTAAACGGTCTCAAGAGACCGTATAAGTTTACACGGTGGATAGGCAAAATTTAACCGGTGGATAGCCCTAAACGGGCTTGATACAACGCGATTTCTCGAGCGTTTAAATTTTATCCAGCGGATAGCGAGTTAAACGGTGGTTAGCGAGTTAAACGCCTTTGATACAACCGGCCCCAGATGAATTTAGATAATGTGGTTTGTGTGGAATGCACAGTAATTTACATTATAGAAATAATTCGGATTCATTGCCACATTTTGTGTCTTGAAAATCACGACTCTCGAGAAATTCGCCCGTATTCTAAAAGCTCACTCACACTCAATGAGTGGAGGTTCAATCTGAGCTTCTCTTAGGTGCCAGTGCAGTTTTTGAATAGCTGGAGGATTAGTATCGTACCTTAATACATGACTACTCACCCTCCAGCTATTCAAAAACAGCATTGACACTCAAGAGAAGCTCAGATTGAACCTCCACTCATTGAGTGTGAGTGAGCTTTTAGAATACGGGCGATTGAATGCAATGTACACATTATCTCTTCTTACTAGATTTATTGTGGGCGAACAAGCGCGATTATGGTGCACCAAAAGTGGTGAAGAACGAAAACAAGCTGTATGTGAACAATATGCTAAAGCATTTAGTAATGACAAGGCGAAGACACCGCGTTATTACATTGATAAGAACTGGCCTGCTGAGAAATATTCTGGAGGGTGTTATGTCAGTGTTCTGCCCTGTGGAGTTTTGACGAGTTATGGCGAAGCATTAAGAAGAGCTGAAGGCAATGTCTATTTTGCAGGCACGGAAACGGCAACTACATGGGCAGGTATCAAGTTACATTGCATTATGCACCATTATATTGTAATTGCATTTATATTATTTGTGCTATATTCATATTTCGTTACATAACATTGTATTGTATTGTATTGTATTGTATTGTATTGTATTGTATTGTATTGTATATAAAATTACATTACCCTAACGTTGTATACATAATTTGAGTAAATTAAAGAACATTACATGCATAATATTCCTTTGCCCTGAAATACATGTTTTTACTATAAGTCTGTATGGTACATTATATATATGTCATTATACATTACAGTATATTGCATAGCATTATATTTCATATTGTGAAGACCAATTGACATTGTTAATTCTATAATTTATCTTTTAATTATACATTTCATCAACAGCTAGGTAGCCTAACTTCAATGAGTGATCTAGGAGGTTTTCGACACAATGTATTGTGTGCCCAGTATTTACTGTAATAATTGGAAATTTTTTCAGGCTATATGGACGGTGCAGTAGAGGCTGGTGAACGTGCAGCTCGTGAAGTACTTCATGCCATGAAGAAAATATCAGAAGAAGAAATCTACCAAGATGAACCTCCCTCTGAAGATATCCCCCCAGTTCCCTGTGGTCTCACACCTCTGCAGTTATGTTTACCTTCAGCACCTACATTTTTAATAGCTTTGAGTCTAGCGTACATGGTTGGGTTTGCATACTTGAAACGATATAAGATGTAATGATTTTATGGTAAACTCAGGATTCGTACGCCCACCGGAAATTCTGGAAACCCTGGATTTTTATTTTAGTTCTGGAAACCCCTTGAAATGTCCTGGAATTTCAAAGTGAACCCTGGAAAATTAAACATATTCTGTTGCAATATGTTTGATAACTAAACTTTCTTCCGCATAGTATATGGATCTTTTTTGACAGTGATATTACTTGATAGCCCTATTTATGGTGAAAACTTATTGGCGAAATTACTTTTATCATATTTTAAATACCCCCTGGAAAACTGGTTGAAAAAGTCATTGAAAGTGGATTTTTAAAATCGTGAAGGCGTACAAACTCTGTATAAAACAGTCATTGGATTATCATTACCCCTGTATGATACACCGAATTCCGGAAATGACAAAAATGTCAAAATCAACTTCAATAACTGTTTTACTATACATGGAGGGTGGTAAAGGATGTTTTCGTGAGTCGCCAATGTTTGTTCTCGTGAAATGACGGATTTTTGTCTCGTGAAGCGTGATTTAAACGTCTAGCCGTGAGCTGCGATTGTAATTTTTGTCCGGAAGCGAGAAGATTTTTGAAGAAAGTCTGGACGAGTAGTGACCGAGTACACAGAGCGAATGTGAAGAAGAGCAATGCTTTATGCTTCGAATGTAACAGTTTTACTGTGCATGTATTTTGTTTACAAGGCATATCGCTTGGTTTTAAAAGTCTCTCAATTTTGAGTTTTCAGTGGTGAAATTAGTTTCAAAAATGTAAAAATACGCTAACGCTTTAAGAAAGTCTAATAATACTCAACATTGAAAAGAACATTTATGCAGTTAAAAAGTTGCGTATGTGAAACGTGAAATGCTGTTTTTCTTACGTGAAACGTGATCCGAAGCCTCCCCTCCCCCCACACACACACACTTTACCACCCTCTACATTGCATTTTCATCAAACTCCGGCAAACAATGTACAAAGCAGCGTTTGGTTCTCAAGAAATCAGTGAAAAAAATATCGTGATTTGTCAGTGGTGAGCAGATTATTTATTTGCCAATACCCAAGACATAGCCTAGCCCTAGGCTCTCTCTCGCGCGCGCTATGCTTGGTTCATAGGGGTACGAAGGGGTACTTGTGGTGGGAGAGGGGTAGCTGTGGGGAAGGGACCTTGCGCGGTGACGTCACAACTAACTGACGTCATACCTAAGCCAGTTTTATCGGTTCGTTTTTCGTTGCCCCTGCAGAACGGTTAGGGACTAGGCTGCCCAAGACAGAGGAAAGGAGGAGTGGAAGTGACGTGCGAAAGGTAGCAAGATCGTGCTTTTTGTGTATAAAAAACCTCGGTTTTGTAATTTTGCGTTTCGTTGCGCTGTTTTTTTCTTGAAGCTATGGGTGAAAAAATCAAATGAGTGTTTGGAATTGTGAGTGATGCGGGTAGCGCACGTATCTGTGAAGAATGCAGACAGCTCGAGGCAAGAGAGAGTAAAAAGAGAAAATGGAGTTAATATTTGGGATTACTCCTGATGAGGTGGTGGATCAGGCTGGTTTGGGGGGGTTGAGTTTAAAATTCTTATAATGATTTTATTGATAATGATTTAACATGCTTTTTTGATGTTTTTAAACATTTCCTACGTTCCCCAGAGGCTGCGTCAAGTCAGCACACTCCTTGCGCATGAGCAAAGCGCCGTTTGGAGAGAAACCTTTTGAAAAAAAAAACAACTATAGTACTTGATATAATATATTGATCATTTGTTTTTAACTTTGAGTTCGTGGAATTTATTTTACGTTAGAACATAGACAGATGGATGATAGATATGTAGTTTATTAAAAATACACATTGTAGCTTAGAAGCTGAATTGCGTACAATCCAAATTAAGTACATACAATTAAAATAAGTACAAATTAGGAAAAAGTGTCGTAATAGTATATACAACTATTTAGACGAAGGAATAAAAGTGTTTAAAATTAAAAGTCTGTTTGTGTTCACTGTGTAATCAACCGACGTTAAGCAGTTTTGTTGATTGCAATTCGACTTTGGAAATCTTGAAAATCGGTTTCATGCCAGACACCTCTACTGCCAAAAAATGGTATAATTTGTCTATACTACAGATTTTCACTACATATTACTTTTATACCAAATACCCAGAAAGATAGAAACAAGCAAGACAACTACCGGAAGAAGTCTAAAAATGTACGTTTTAAGTATTCCTCTATCACATTGTTGCTTTATCCTCTCGGCATGTTTTACCCAAATATGAGTTGGAGGTAGAACACCTGACTTCCAACGGGTCAGAACCTCCTGGATAATAGCTCTTGATTCTTGATATTTCTTCTGTTGCAGATACACATCGGATAACAAAAATCTTGCACGGCCACAGTTTTCTATCTCGATGCTTCTCTTGATAGCGTTCTCAGCATCGTCAGCTTTACCAAGAGGCAGTAATACTTCAGTCTTGCAACGCAGAGCATAACTTAACTGGACATGTTCCACATCCTGATAGATTTCCTCCGCCCGTTTCACAAGTTCAAGCGCACGATCAATGTCATTTAGTTCTTTGTACACAAGGGCATAAGTCATACACACACCTGCTACATAAATATGATTCTTTCCCAAAACATTTTCGTAAATGGTTAATGCATTAGAGTGCAACTTCAATGATTCATTCAGCAGTTCATTCTTTTTTCCCGGGTTATCAATCATTTCCGCATAGCGTAAGTAAATTTTGGCCGAGTAGTTGGCTGCTTGTGCTCTCGTTAAGTGCCACTCGTCTGTCGTGATCTCAGCCATTTGACGTGCCTGGTCTGCTGTCTCTTTAGCTTTGGATATGTCTTGTTTCTCGCGGTATATTATTGCCAAGTTACAAAGCCTCTCTATAACCTCTTGATGATTGTCCCCGAAAGATATTTTAGCAAGATGGATCGACTCCTTCATAGTCTGCTCTGCGAGGTCGAATTTGGTCTGCAATTTATACGTCCACGAGAGAACATTCAGTGTGGATGATTTTAGTGCTATCCATTCTTTGCTATCTTCACCATGCGTCAAGCGCAGACCTTCTTCTAACACAGTCACAGCTTCTTCTAACACAGCCACAGCTTCTTCAAAGCGATTTGCTTCTCGGTAGTAGAAACCAAGGGTTTTAAGTACATGACAGTACCGAATACTTTTCATTGGTTCGGGGAGACGATGCGCAATTTCATGAGCAAGTTCACAATATGAGATGCGTTCAGCTTCGGTAACACCAGGAACGTGATAAAGACAATCTGCAAGAAAGGCTAGGATAACAACAAACTCTTCGCAATCAGTCCATTGTTGAGCTTTGCCAAAATTAATAATCGACTTCAGATGCGGACTTGCTAACACCTTAAGGGAGACGCTAGTTCGATCGTAATCTGAAATCGCTTTTTCCAAACTTTCTCGTAAGGAATGTAGTAAAGAGGCGTATTCCTTTCTCCTTTCCTCGGTATCTAATTTTTGCGCGGCAGCCCGTTCCTCTCTTACGCTTACGAATGCTTCTCCCATTACCTGATGGAATTCAATATTTTCCACTGTTTCAAATGAGGAGGAAGAATTTGACAGTAAAGAACAGCGTGAAATTTCAGCCATGATCTCATCACTTATTGCATCACACGAAAGCGAGGCTTGGACAAAGTTTGAAACAATGACTAAAGGTACCGGGCTTATGGTGCAATATGACAGGAAGTCAAATGCATGACGAAGGACATTGCTATATTCAGCTAGGCGGTTTGTAGCCAGTCGTGCAGCAACAACCATCGAATGGGGATAGACGTTGGCTTCAAAAGCTCGAAATGTCAGCTTGCCTTTGTGTTTCCGATACAGTTCGAGAAAGTTTCTCCACGAGAAATTACTAGATGGACGATCTGTAATCATCTGACTAACATAGGTCGCTGAGCACGCAAGAGATAGTGGGAAAAAATCCAGTTCTCTTGCTAAACATACGGCAAATTCATCTTCTTTAAGACCACTGATTTTCCCAAGCAAATTTACTGCATCTTTTTCTTCCAATCCGTGCATCAATGTGTACGTTTTAGCGTATTCATGACAGACTGGAGCAAGATCACTATTTTGGGAGGTTATGATAATTTTGCCATCTCCCCAATTTTCACAACCGGGTTGCGGTAATATTCCTTTAAAATCTTTATCACAAAACATATTGTCGAAAATTAGAAGCCACTTTCCAGGGTATTTAATTAGAATATTTCGTAATGTTTCCATATACAATTGCACGACTTTAATCTCGTCGCTTTCTTTGGTATTATCTGCCTTAACCAGGTTTAACTGATGTAACACGTCTTTTGTTGATTTTATTAACGATTTCATTGACTCAACATTGATTGTCAACACTACTGGACTATTGTCATTTGGTGTGTGTTTTAGAAATTTTTCCCCGAATTGTCGCGCCAACTGCGTTTTTCCTGAACCAGGAGGGCCAGTTAAGTAAAGACTTGTCAAATGCGCCTCGTTTTCACTGTTCATGCTTTCGTATATGAACCACATTTCTTCAACTTCACGGCTTCGTTTGAAACATTTGTGGAAGGGTTTTCCTGGAAGTGTTGACAGTGTTGGCAAAATCTACAAATTAAAAATAGAAACACCGGTTTCAGAATACTAGTTTCTTATAATGCTAGTTTCTTGTCATTAGCACGGATATAACACTATCATTAATATCAAACAACAGTATACTTTCTAGTTGTTTAACGTTGAAGTTGCAAGATGTCGATGTTGGTTATGGAGTCATAGTGATGTTGCTGTTTGATATTAATGCTAGTGTTATATCCGTGCTAATGACAAGAAACTAGCATTATAAGAAACTAGTATTCTGAAACGGTGATTGCTAGAAAGTATATTTCAAAATAAGGTTTCCGTTTTTATAACGTAGAAAATACTATCCTAACGCAAAACTAAACCCTAACCTAACCCTAACTTATTTTAAAAATAAAAAATTGATATAAAAACGGAAACCCTATTTTGAAGTATACTATCTAGCAATTGCCCTATAACTATATACATCAACATCTGCATCAACAACGATAAAATAAAGTATATTTAATACAGGGTTCTAATAATATGTATGAAGGACGTTCCCTGCTGGCAGAGGTCTCTATTTGTGCTGGGAACTCGAAGGAGAAGAGACCTCTGCCTAGATCCGACACTTCCTCAGTCCATGATCGTGGACGAGTCAAACCAGTTTGTAAAACAAGTTCTGAAACCGGTTTAGGGAAACAAATAGTACGCATGCTTAGAGCTGAATTACGCTGTAATGACATTGAGCCCGTAGTGTCAAAATGGCGGCTTGGACAGCGTGGTCATTTCGAGGTTTTTCATGTTGTTTGAAGTGCTCTAAGTTATGTAATTGATATTTTCAAATCGATATTGACATTTGTTTGCCTTCAAACTACGGTAAGTCTTTGAATTACCAAGTTGCTCCCGCAAAAACCGGTTTGATATCACGTGGTGAAAATCACTCGTTGTCATGGCAATTCTTGCACATGCACGACAGAAAACGTGTCAGATCTAGGCAGAGGTCTCTTCTTCTTCGAGTTCCCAGCACAAATAGAGACCTCTGCCAGCAGGGAATGAAGGACGCAGCTGAAACTTAATCGTCACGAACTAAGGGCTCGCTGACTTTTTATTTTGGAGTGGGGGAGGCTAGTCCATTGAGGTGCGCCCTCGTAAAAACTTCGGTGTGACGTGTTTTCTTCGGTTAACCAGCTCGCACACTCTCATCACAGTTTAGGCCTGGAAACTAAGTCTAGGGAAAATGTTGATGTCAGAATGCCATAGACTAAACATGTTGTCTGTGACGTTTCCGCACTTTCTCACTCAGGATCAATTAATCACATCAATTAGCCTTTCTCACGCTGACGAATATCCGCCATTTTTGGGTGGCATCTAATTCTCGTTAACCAATGCAGACAATTAAAACAATGTGAAAAGCAATTTTTTAAAATAAACTAACCATTTACCGAGCAAATTTACCATCATTCGTCAAAAAAACTATAAAAAGTCGCTGTTATGTGGACTTATCTCGCAGACTTCGGCTGAAAAGCCACCAAAAATGGCGGCGTGAGAAAGGCTAATTCAGTCGCACGATGCACCACGCTAACGGCATCTGCCCCGAGCTCTCCTTAATCTAAAGCCGATATCCGAAATAAAATGAATTAATTATCCACGCATTATCGCAAGAATTAATTATCCATGCATTTATCAAAGCATTATCGCGGTTGTCGCTGCATTATTCGTTTGATACTTCAATTGGACGTCACTTTGTCAGCTTCTTAACATGTATTTCTTGCTTTTATATTTATTTAGTTAAATATTTCAACTTGAATGAGAAATTTATTTTATTAAAGAATTCTTCGGATCGGATCGGATTGGAATTGTTTATCAAAACTGGGATCGGATCGGTTTCGGATTAGACAATTTCGGATCGGATTTTAAACATTAGGCAATTGTCGGATTATAAACGTCCAATCCGATCAGATGCACACCTATAGTACCTAGAGTATGCCCGTTCGCAGCCCAGCACCTAACCTGCGAACGGGCATACTCTGGGTACGAGATTGGGCAAAACTCAAAACTCAGTAATTCGTCGGGCAAAAAACAAACATGTGTTTTGAAGAGAATTTAAAATGGTAGCAGGATAGGCTGATATCAAAAGCGCTGACAAGGATTCAGACTGCAATAAGTACACAATTAAATTACTAGAATACTTTATAGTGGTGTAATTTTAAATTTACATGATCAACCTGCAAAGTTCCTGGCAACCTACAAAATTCCAACCTGCAAAATTCCCAACCTGCAACCTGCGTTTTGTACTTGCCGCACACCAGCACGACTGCACTTTAGTCGGTTCTTTCTTGACGTGCGAGGAACCGAAATAGGTACACCTGTAAACGGCCATGTAGCATAAATCTTATCATTCAGCATTTTAGAGTTTTATACGAACTATCATGAACCAATTATTATGTTTGAATTATTGTAAATTTGTAATATGTATATAATATTGTTTACCTGGACAAAATTTATATTTTATCTCATTGCAAATAGTACATTTAATTGTGAGTAATATATAAAATCTATACTTAGTGTGCATATGGGCGTGGTATTTTCTGACCACGCCCTTTTGTCGCGCAAAATGAGTCCACACACCCCCAATCTTGAGACCCAAGTTACGCCCCTGGTTGCCCGCTCCAACCGGCTACGTACATAAATGCTCGAAATAAAATGAGAATGTTTTTGCAGTTTACGAAAAACACCTACAATCTTGTGCAAAAATTTTTGAGACTTCTAGAATTGCCCCCTTCCCCCCGAAAAACAATGTTGTTGTCACGATACCAGCACATATGGTTCGCTGAAAGGTATTACTCAACATTGTCAATGGGGGGAGGGGTAAAATAGTCAATGGAAAATTGAAGTATACGGGTATAGATATGTCAAGATAGAAAAAATGTTCAAAACACGTAATGTCTCATTATTTTTGCTCCTGATTGTCTGCGCCCACTAGGGTATAATAAGGCGATCTACATTCAATAGATTTTGTCAAAAAGCTATGAATGGCATTAAAAAATGATTAATTACTATTATATGAGTCTGACGTTTTAATTAGCGAAAATACCGTCGTGAAGTTTGTTTACATGTGGTTAATTATTAACTAATACCGCGGGAAATTTGAATCCTTCGTATCGTAATATTATTCTTGTACAGAATGGCGCATCCGATAGACGAAATTCATAGCAGAAAACCACGGCGTTGCTATTTAATAACATATAGCCAAGCCGATCTTCAAAAGTTTCCTACGAAACAATCGTTTGCGGACGCTGTAGTCGAAGCTTTCACTTCCCAACGAAGTCAATCGTCGCCACAACACTGGGCATGTTGTATTGAAAAGCACCAACAACAAGGCTTTCATTATCATCTCGCTTTAAAGCTCTCGGCTCCTAAGAGGTGGTTGGGCTGCAAAGAGGCCCTTGAGAGGAAGCATGGAATAGTGGTTCATTTCTCAGACCATGAAGGTTGCTATTCGGCGTACATATACTTATTTGGGCAAATTCGACCAAGACGTCTTTCACAGTGCTAACCATCCCAACCTACAAGAGATTGGCTCCCCGAAGACAAGCGTTTGTCAGCAGGCGTATCGTCGAAAGCGAACTCTATCATTAGGGAACAGCTATACGTCTCAAACAGGCAAACAATCTGAAAATGATTGCAGTGTGGCTAAAATCAAGAAGAAAACATCTATTGAAGGAGACATCTCTTGCCTCTTCGTACAGTCTTGTTTTCGGAATACCTTGACTGTAGACTGCGTTGGGCGCACCTTCCGCGCTTACCCTAACCTTTTCGATGTTGGGGTAAACATATTCTTCACTGTCTGTCTTTGTCTTGTTCGTAAACAACATGACGATAGCTTTCATGCTTCTGCATGGCACGTTGATCGTTTCGTTGATAATGGTGGAATCCTTACTCCATTCCGTCTTTTTCATCAGGATTACATGTTCGAAAGACAGCTTACGTCCGACGTTGTACTGTCTTTCCACTTTTCTTGTCAATCCGATGTTGTCGATGGATTCGTACTCCAACTCGATGTTTTCCAGGGTATACCCTTCCACTTTTTCCCCACCCTGTGCGTTCATGATTTCATCTGCCGCTGGTAGGGTTATGACATACTGTAGATCGTTTGCCATATTGTGTGGGACGTAAAGTCCGTGATCTTTTAGGATTTTACCGATTCGGATTCTTTGTCTCGTTCCAAATACTTCGAACAATGCGGCGGCATCCACATCGTCGTTTGCAGCATCGTCTTTGTGTTACTGTTCTTAAAGTCGAAGACGAGAGCCATGCTGTCCGGTACGAGAACGGAGTCGGCTTTTAGCTTTGGAATATTAACGTAAATTTCTTCTTTGGGTCTGGTAGAGTTGGGGTTGAAGGTTAGGACGTGCCGGGTCCTATCTCCGGTGATTTCTGCCTTGTTCATACGTCGGAAATCAGGCATAAGTTCAACCGTTCGGTTCATTATGTTTTATTATAGTACAAAAGGATATTTATTTTTTACGTCTATTTTGCAAATACCTAAATATAGCTCCGGCAATCACGATCGCCACGATCCACAAATTCTGGGCGAGGAAGGCAAGACCCTTGGCTCCCCAACCTAGGATCGTACTTAACATGTTTAAAATAGGTACCAGGATAGGCAGTGCAGATTTTGCAAACTTTGCCAACGCTTTCCCGGCACCTCCAAGTCCATTAGCTGCTCCCGTGATGGTCTTTTTTCCAGTCACCACCACAGTCGTAATAATTCCGGCAATGGAGATGGCAATGGCGGCTAACGCCCCCATGTTTTCTTTTGCCCACACGAGGAATCTCTCAAATTTTGTTCAGATGTTGTCCCTTACTATTTCCCTGTACCTGTGTTTTTCCTCTTCCGACCGAGGCACCTGTCCCATTTCCAGCCTTGCATCGTCGATGGCCTGTTCGGCAACGTCCACCGCCCTCTGTGTTATCTGTCGTCTATCGTCTTCGGTTTCTTTTTCGAGGTTATTTTTCCATTCCTTCAACATAATGTCCATGTGTCTGATTCTTCCCTTCGGCGGTCCTTTAAAAGCAGTTATTCCTGCAAATTCCCTTCTTTCCTGTTCGGTTATTTTTCCTTCACTTTCCAATCTTTCCGCTTGTTCCGAAAGTTTATCGCTTGCGTTGACAGCGTTCTGGTGAAATTCCTCCTCGGAGTCTTCGTAGATTTCCTCCACGTTCCCCTCTAGCATGTTTCCTCCGGTCTCCTCTTCCACCACGCTGCGCACTTTCTCCTTGTGTTCGATTGAATGAGTTCTCTCTCATATTGGTTTTTGAATGCTGCCACGGACCCGGCAGATTTTTTATTTCCAGACATTCTGTACACACCACGCGTATCAATGTATCCAACATCAGTTCCGTCGAACGACAGTTTATTTTTAGTTAGGGACTGGTCATAATTTAGCAGGAGGGGTGGGGAGGTGGAAACAGTGGGGGGGGGGGTCACATATTTTTTAGCCAAGAAAAAAGGGGGTTCATAAAATATTAGACAGTTTATGAAGGCGGGGAGGAGGTCTGCTGTTTTAGTTCAATTAATCGTTTTATACATGCCTTCTCACATTTTGTTTGAGTTGCATTGAAAAAAATTGATTCTTTAAACTTAAAATGAAAAGTTTGAAAAAAACTAAAGTTTTATATATGACTATGTATTGGTATAATATAAATGTTAGTATTATTAGAAAATTTAAAGTGCAATTAGAACATTTATTGAATGCAGGGTTTAGTAGTAGGTAGGTACATTTTTACTGACAGGAGCAAGAGAGAGGGGAGGGGGGGAGGCATTATTTTTCCGGTTATAGCAAAGCAGGGTCACAAAATATCATTCCTTAAAATTTTAAATTACACCTCCCCACCCACCCTGATAAATTATGACCAGTCCCTAGATAAATTCCCTGGAATTTTGTCCGTCGGTCGGATTTATTCGGTATTCACTTCTTAACAATCTTCTGGTAAACTCTCCCTTCATTTCATTAAAATTTCCGATTAAGTACAGTCTATTTATTTGCTCCTTCTGTATGTGTCGTCTTTGTTCTCTTCACGGAAACTAGATGCTTTTGCTTCATTTAGTCCGTCAACAGTTTGGTCACGTCGAGGTGATCGATAAAATCGTCTTCGTCAATTACCGTTTCGTCCTCACCTCCTTCGGCTTCATCAGCACCCTCTGGTCGGTCGTTGGAAACGTCATTCATCTCCGTTTCCATTTTTATTTAAGTCTAAAGATAATTCCTGTTCGTAATATCTTCCTAAAATGTCTTCCCCATCCTCCGGATCCTTAAGGCTGACATGTTGGGATCTCCCCGAAACACCGACGTGATGACGTATAACTCGTTGTCGAAATTGGGTTCGTATCCCTTTTCGAACGTTTTATGTTTTATCTCCACCCTGACGTGATCCCCGACTTTGAACTTGGGTTTCGGAAAACTGTCCAGTGGATATCCATAAACCCTTGTCCAAACTTCGTCCTTGTTCTCCTCGTTCACATCCGCCGGTTTCATCCCAATCGTCCTGTGTGTGGAATTATTATAGGATTTGACGAGGGCAGGTAGAACGTCTGCCCAAACTTTCGTATTGTTTTCCGTAAAATATTTCCACATTCTTGTTTTCAAAGTTCTATTAAATCTCTCGACGAGTGCAGCTTTCCGGAAGGTTCTCGTGGAAAAGTAATGGACATCGTGATCCTTTAACAACGTCTTTACTCCTACATTGTAGAATTCCTTTCCGAATTGTGCTGCTTTTGGATATCTGTCAAACCTTTCCTTAAATCGTGCGAGTACCTTTTCAACGGCTTTTGTCATACTTTCGGTACTTTTTCGCCAGACGGGAACGGCAAAGGCATACCGACTCAGAACTTCTATGGCAGTCAAAATCCAACGGTTTCCCTTATTCTTGTAGCTGAACTTGCTCATGTCCACAAGGCCCATCTGGATCTGCTGTGCAAGTCCGTCCACATATGTCCTTTGGGTTTTGTAATGCTTCCTGGATGGTTTGTGAATGATGTACGTGTTTTGTGTTTGTAACCATTCTCTGACGTTTTTCCTGGAGGGATTATCCTAAATCTTCGGGATCCCCTAATCCTTTCCCACAAATCCAAACTTTTCGTAAAAACTGCCGCTGTGTTTTGGAATTACAAAAACGTTCGCGCGGGTTACAACGACTACATTTCCGTAGATGGAAAGAAAGTTACGATGGATGAAGGATATTGGACGTTTAAACAGCTACGAAAAAAGATGGAGGAAAACGGACTGACGTTCAAAGAATATCCAGACGGAAGGGTAAAGATTGACCTCGATAGCGGGACAAAGACGGTGTGACTTCGGAATCTCACGGGAATTTTGGGATACCGATCCTCCAACGGTCCTATATACACTCCACACATCGGCGACCGTCCCGTAGATATTCACAATGATTTGCGATACATCACGGTCAGCTGTAATCTCGTAAACCGTGAGCACAACATCGGACCAGACGGAAATCGGAGTACCATCATCACCTCCCTTCCAGTCGACAGAACCAAGCCTTTTTTCGGAACCGTGACCAAGTACAATGACATCGAAAGTCTGGTACGGGTGGATGCTGGAAGGTACAACGAAATCCGGTTTAAAATCGGATCCAACACCAGAGTTGTTCCGGGAGATGTTTTGTTAGAACTTTACATCAAATAAAACAATGAGTGAGGATATCTTTCGCAACTACTACGGAAAGAATTACGAGAAAGTGAAGGCGGCAACGCCCATTAAAATCCGGAAAATGAAAGAAAATTTTAGGAAAAAGTATCCCAACGCAATCATGTCCAAATTTGACTTTGAGATTACCTTCGACAAGGACGGAACCGTGGAGTCCAGAGACATATTTTTTAAGGTGGACGACCTCACAAGCTATGACATTAAATCCGATACTTTCAGTTTGAATCCTGAATGGAATAAATTTTTACACTGGGTGGATGGACGGCGAAGCGTTCTTCCGGACATGATTTTTCGTCCGAACAAAGATTTTAAAATGAATGTGCACAGTTTCAAAGTTTACGTCACGGAGACCGAAAGTTTCATAACAAAATTAGATCCATTAAACCGACGTACAACAATACCAAGGGTACCTTCATCGATAAGCTGTCGTTCGACTACCATTCCAATTCCTACTTTTGCTCCCTGGCCGCAGCTTATGTCACAACATTCAAGTGTGGAATTCGAATTTCCGAGGATCACCTTACGAATAATAATCCCGATTCACACTCCAACATAGTAACCTCCATCGTTCGCTTTCATCTTCATTTCCACCTTTCAAGATTTATGCGTAATCCCAAACTTCTGGATCAGTACATTACGAAAGACGATATGAAAACCAACCAAAAATTCACACCCGTTCATGAAACGTGGGAAAAAGAACGGACTCCTCCCATGCAAATCTCGGAACGTGGTACTACAACAAGCCGGTGGACGAACGAAAAAGGATACGACGTCAAAAATATTATCAAACTAAATACGGAGGCACATTTATCGAATACGATTACCTAACCGGCAGGTCCCCCTACGACGTTAGAAATGATTACAAGACCCTTATTCCCAAAAAATCCCGAGGATTAACCAGAGTTGGACAAAAGCTATTCCAGCAGTCCATCGAGGCTTTCGTGTATTCCGTCCTAGGGGCGCAGGCTAAAACCCGATGGAGTATTACGCACAAGGTGCAAAGAGTTTACAAACGCAGGAAGTCTTTCGGAAGGTGGTGAAGGACACAATCGTTTAGGACGACGTCACGGTCACCATTTCCAACATGCGAACGGCCATTTCCAATACCCAAGTCATCCTAAATTTTGCAATTATGCCAGGTCTAATCCTAGTCCCTTCGGACTTAAGGATTCTGACAAAATCCATTCCGGAATTCAGCAATGTCCTGACCACTGATCTGTACTAAGACTGGATAACGCATCTATAGTATACAAAAGTGAAGCCGGAGTCACCAGCCGCCACCCGATTCAAGGGTCCCACTTTTGTATAGATTTGTATTACAGATGGTAGTTTTTCGCGTTTTTTGCCTTGGCTACGTTTCCGACCGGGCCAGTTTTACAATCACAAAGATAGAAGCATACAAGAAGAATTTTGGGCAAAAAATTTGGAGTATTATGGCTTTATAACGCCGCGAAACGGGATTTACAACTCTGAAGGAGTGGAGAACCTCAGACCTTGTTTATCAACACGAGCTCGTTTCGCTACTTTCATACAAAATCAACTCAAAATATACAAGAATTACTGTTACTGGACGAATATTCTCAGGAAATGTGAAGAAATGAAGCAGCTACATTGTGAACGAAAGCGTACGGAGGTTAGTTTTAAAATACCTTGAGGCTACTTTTATAATTATATGAATTAAAATAACATTATATTGAGTCATTGTTAATTTGGATTAAAAAATATTTGATTATCACTTGTCTTCCTACTTTAAAACATATAAAACTTCTCGACAAAGTCGATGGAACGTTCCTTAATTTTCATAATCATATTAGTAGCCTCAAGGTATTTTAAAACTAACCTCAGTACGCTTTCGTTCACAATGTAGCTGCTTCATTTCTTCAAATTTCCCGAGAATATTCGTCCAGTAACAGTAATTCTTGGATATTTTGAGTTGATTTTGTATGAAAGTAGCGAAACGAGCTCGTGTTGATAAACAAAGTCTGAAGGTGATGGCGGTCAGACGTGTTTTTATAGCGCTGACAATTTACATGCTTTCTATTTACGTTTACTTGGACTCAGTAGTTAACAAATTCGTACGGAAATGGCTTGAAATACCCGTATCTGGAACTTTAAGTAATGTCTTTCTCACAAGTAATAAATTTGGACTAAATATATACCCTCCATCCATCAAGTTCACTCAGTGCCAAACAGTCTCCCGTAAAGCCTTAAAAACCTCTCCAAATGATTGTATAAGAAATTTATGGAAATCAACTTGCGACAATACTAACATACAGTACGACGTCTACACCTCAACAAAGGAAGTTCTTAAAAGTTTCAAATCTGCACAAGAAGACAAGCTTCAAAATCATCTGCTTCTCCAAGGCTCCTTTTTCTCTAACACCACCAAGTTCTCGTTGTCTACACTAAACAACCTATGGTCCAAATCTCAATCCAGCTTGCCAAAAAGCATCTATAACTTCACCATCCGTTACATCAACAACACTCTTCCCACACGCAAAAACCTCACAAAATGGGGAATAATGTCAAACTCGGATTGTTCCCTCTGCCTGAACCCTGAAACCCTTCTGCATGTGGTCGCGGGATGCCAGTCATACCTTCCACGATTTACTTGGAGACATGACTCCATTCTCAATTTTGTCGCAAAAATATTCCAACCTGAACGCAACTCCACGCTATTTGTTGATCTTCCTGGATACAAGAGCCCATCAATAATAACCGGTGACACTTATCGCCCAGATCTGCTTCTTTCGATTTCAAATGATTGTCTGTACATACTCGAACTCTCTGTCGGATATGAATCCAATCTCCAAAACAACGTTGATCGCAAAAGGGAAAGATAAAAGGATCTAATTACGCAGCAGAAAGACCATTTCAAAACTGTCAAATTTATTAATTTGTCTATTAGTGCCTTAGGTGTTTTCTCAAAAGAATGTAGCACGTTTATGAAAATGTTGAACGAAGTTGGTCTTGATAAAAAACATCAGAACTTTTGTGTTAAGAAAATAATGTCCATCGCCATCAGAACAACGTACTATATATTTTGTTGTAGGAACAAGAATTGGACCGACCCGGAGTTGATGAACATTTAAGAATGAGCTTTCTCTTAGTTTTATACCTGTAATATAGTTTTATCAATAATTAATAGTTCAAGTAGTCAATTATAAATTACCTTAATTAGTGAGATTTATAATTGTATATACATAAAATGTCAAAATAAAGTTTCCATTATTATTATTATTATTATTATTATTATTATTATTATTATTATTATTATTATTATTATTATAAATCCCGTTTCGCAGCGTTATAAAGCCATAATACTCCAAATTTTTTGCTCAAAATTCTTCTTGTATGCTTCTATCTTTGTGATTGTAAAACTGGCCCGGTCAGAAACGTGGCCAAGGCAAAAAACGCGAAAAACTACCATCTGTAATACAAATCTATACAAAAGTGGGACCCTTGAATCGGGTGGCGGCCGGTGACTTCCGGCTTCACTTTTGTATACTATAGATGCGTTATCCAGTCTTAGTACAGATCAGTGGTCCTGACAGTGGCTAGAAATGGGATGACGTTCGGAAAAATGAAAAAGTTAATCACACCGGAACAAAACCTGTCAAACACTTTACGAATAGTATCGATCTAAGTCCAAATCCCAATCACAACATCACACCAATTCCCACCGCGGAAGATCTTCAAACGCTGGTAGGGAATAAACCAGCTCTAAGACAGAAGTCCGACAGTCAGATATGGTATGATAGCAGTAACATCCTTCGGACTTGCGTATTTTGTACTTCGACGTTAAATAAAAGAACAATGAGCATCTTATTCGGATACGATTATTTTAACGAAACAAAACCTATGCTGGAACGTCTGGAAAAGAAAATAAACCAGATGGACAAAAACCAAATCACCACCGCCGCGGAAGTGGCTGTGAATAAAAATTAAATCACAAAACTTCATAGCATAGGGGGTCAGTATGCCTGGTACAGATTTTCGAATTCCATTGCCTATCCACCGAACAGCTATAAGACGGATGAGATTTCCATATCCGACGTGGACAATACGAAATTTATAGGATTTGCCATGACTGATGGATCTAACACAGTTCCAACCATGGGTGGACCGCTTAGTTTTTCCGCTAATTCTGCCGGAAATATTGTTCGCCACATGAAAAATAGAAATGGTCTAATCCGTGCTACTTTCATGTATTTCATAACTCAGTATTATGGATCCGGAGGTATAACCATTCAGGTTATGAGTTTAAAGTTTAGTGACGTGGATGCATCCGGAACCGTTACCGATAGGACGGGAAATACGGAACTATTGTGCTATCTGATAATCTTACAGTAAAAAGTAGTTTTAAATCTTTTCGTAAGATTTAAAATATCCGTGTCAGTCCGTAGGCACTACCAACTCCCAAAACAGCCATCGTCATCATCGCATACGTTTTCATTTCGTCTGACGGCTGATAATAATCTTCCAATTTTGGTCTCCGTTGTGATGCTGAGTCGTCCATGAGTCTCGTAAAATTTCTTAAATCTTCCAGCGCTCTGTTTGCTTCCTCAATGTCCTTGTTAACATCCAGGATCTCGGCTCGACGTCGGACTTCGTCGTTCCTACGCTTTACTTCGGATTCATAAAATTTTTCTTTTGCTTTCGCAAGTTTTTCTAATGCTTGCTTATGTCTTTTCACTTCTTCCTTGTACCCTTGTCCATTTAACTTCGAGAAAAGAAATCCAGCTCCGGCAAAGGTCACGGCATTAAAAAGTCCTCCTACAACAACGGATGTCATTTTTTATTTTACCTGACGTCATCCGTTTTTACTTGTCAATACTGGTCGGAATGTAACGCTTATCTTTCAGATATCCTATGGCAAATGCACTTCCGGCTACGGCAACAGCCAACTTCGCCGCTCCTTCCAAGGTCATCGGTGCACCGAGACTTTTTCCAGCAACCTTTCTAGCAAGGTAGGACACTCCGACGACCCCGGTCGTCAGTAGTGTGGCATCGTACAGTTCGTTGATCACTTCCTTCTTTGTGTCGGTCATTGTGTTTTATTATAACTAAAACTTTTATATTCGGATCGGTTTCAGTCAAACAGGTCTGACCACCCTGCGGTTTTGGTGAGGGTTGCGGTTTTTCTGTGGATTTGCTTTCCTCCAGCTTTTCGCTCTTTTCCCGACGATTACACCACATGACGTAGAGGGATCCAAGTCCTACAGTAATACCTACCACCATACCAACTCTCTCCGGGGTAATCGCCAACCCTTCACATTTATTCCTTAATTGCTTCAAGTTGTGCGCGCTTCCTGGCTTTTGCCTCCTGACTGATCTTAGCAAGCCTGCGTCCTGCCTCCACTTTTTTCGGATCCTTGACGTGAGTTTTCACCGGATTTGTGACCGTACTCGGGTTCTCTTCTGATCATGACATGTTTAATTTTACTTAGTAAAATTTAAATATACACACCCTCATTTCCACGCTTCGCTTACACCCACGCCAGGTAGAGACCTGGCAAGATGGTTAAGAAAGCGAAAAATCCGGAATTTTTGATGAAAATGGAAGGAGATCCGGCTTTCCCTTAAACCAGTGTACGCTGTAGGGGACGAATACTCTTAATTTTGCTTAATAATTAATTAAAAGCGTCTCAAAATAATTTTAATGGTCCTCAATTTTGCTCAAGAGTGTCTCAAAATAATTTTAAGTATGGTCCAAGTAAAACCTAGTATGGTCCAAGTAAAACCTAAGTGATCTTAATTTTGCTTGAAAGCGTCTCAAAATAATTTTAGGTAGGTCTCAAGTAGATTTGAGTTTGAAATCAACAATAGACAACTTGCATGTTAGACAAATTTTTTATCTAGCCGATCTAGGCACAAAAAAAGTAAATTCCCGTTAAGAACTTATTAAAATTAGTAAAAGTGCAAAATTTGGTTGCAAAATGTTGTAAAGCTTGGAAAATATAGCCTTGCAAAGTTTGCATATTTTCAGTATATTTGTATTACTTGCGGAAATTGTTACCATTTTTGAGCCGAAAATGGTAACAATTTCCGCTCGTAATACAAATATACTGAAAATTTGCAAACTTTGCAAGGCTATATTTTCTAAGCTTTACAACATTTCGCAACCAAGTTTTGCACTTTTGTTAATTTCAGTATGTTCTTTTTAGCTGTTGTGTTTTATCCCCTTTTCTCTGCTTAGATTAAAATTTAGTCTAACATGCAAGTTGCCCATTTATAGACAAGGCTTTCCTATACATATAAATAAAACAATCATGACGAGTTTCAGAAGAACGGATACCAAAGTTAAGCTTTTTTAACGAAACGGCAATGAATTACGGCGCCAGCACTCATTTTAATACGCCAGAATACGAATCGTACACGATTAATCGTAGCGTGTAAACGTGGCTTAAGAGTTGTAGAAAGAAATTGTGAGCAGGTGAATATATCAATGTAGGCCGGTAGGATTATTACATATAATGCTAACAATGGACAGATCTCAGAGATATATTTTTACAGACCGACATACTTTGTAGAAAGATCGGTTGACATGTCATTGCAGGTAACTGCATACTGGTAAGTTAACATATGCAGACTGATAACAATCCACTCTGTGTTGTTATTAGACTTACCACAAGTCGACCATGGGCACAGAGTAAGGATATACAGAGGCGGAACTCGAGGCAAATCATGTCCCCACTTTTTTAATGCGCATGCGCGGCCCTCTGGCAAGTGTCATGCACATTTTTTATCAGGAAAAAGATAGGGAAATGCAAAATTTTGGCAGTAAAACGGCGATTTTAATTAAGCGCAGTAACCGATCAATCTTCATTTTGTGCACGAATGTTGCAAATAAATGGCACACTGCGTCTTCTTAGCAAAAGGGAATTGAACGAATACCATTTTTAACGGCGAAAATGAGAAAAGACACCCGAAGGAGTGAGAATTTCTGGCAATCTGAAGATTCGATTCTGTAGACCTGAACTCCAGCTGGAACTTGGCAACTTTATATGTGAGTTTTTTTTCTCTATATATCAAATTATCAATATATTTTTGTCAAGTGCAATGTTGTATCAAAGGGTTGTCGTTAATTTAAACATTGCATAAACAACATTCAGATACGAAAATGAACATCAACATTCAACATGGACTGATGGAGTCAAGGACATGGAGCCACAGTACCCTAGTACTCATATATTTAACTTATATGTTGACCCAGTGTTGGGGGATTGGCCAAATTATACTTTATAGTGATTCCCCTAGATTAGTGCATTGGTTATTGTGCAATGACAACCTTTTTTCAGAGACCTCTCAAAGGTCAATTTCTCAGACATGCCAAGTCACTGTACATATATGTTTAATAATCTAATCTGTTTATTTATTTTGTTTATTTTTCTAGATTGCCAATCATTCCTGTTGAACTACATTATTCATTTCTATCAATCAGATGCAGAATCTTACAACTATGGTTAATTTGTTCAAATTTGTTCACCTGATTGGGGAAAACCTGACACTATTTGATCTTATTAGTTAGGGAGCAGTCATTATTAATGCCGGAGGAGGGCGGAAGATATTTGGGGGGGGGGGGGCACCAAAAATTTTTCATATAATATGATTAGGGGAGCTACCAAAATATCAAAGAGAGAAAAGAAGTGGGGAGAGGGGCACCGAAAATAAAATTAACAGGTATTCCCGCCGCCCGAGAAGGGCGAGAATTTGGAGATTATCAGTGAGAATAAAACCGGGGAACAAGAGTCAGTGTTTTACAAATTCACGTGATGAAATCACCGAGCCCGCCGAAGGTGAATAGTGTTCAGGATCAATTTCATGGGTGATTGTTTGAAAGGATTTAAAATTACGCATTTCTTTAAGGTCTTTCCGATTGACGAGCTGGCTTCGGCCGCCATTTTGAAAATCGCTTAGGTGATTATCGCGTAATAATCACCTCAACGGTAACCAATCAGCGTGGAGAATTTTCAATAATCACCTATGTAACTATACTAATGTACAATAATCATAAAACATTAGCATTATAGTTCACTGTAATATAAATGTCAATGCAATATAAGAATAGGTAATCACACAGGAAGGAGTGCAATTAATTATATTAACACTACGAGTAATATTTGAAAAATGCGCCAAAATTGCACAAGCTGTTAATTAATTGCCAGTGTTAATTGCACAACTTGCCCGAGTGATTATTTATTTTATGCATAGCATGATGAAATTCAATAAAATTCAACTTCATTCCTAATTCTTTTGTAAGCAATTTGGCATAAAAAAACTTGGGAAATGATCATAAACTCATAAAGGCACATAATTTAAACTATATGGACAAATGATTCAAACTCAAATAACATATGAAATTATTAAGAAAATCTTTATAAATTGTATTTATACAGACTTACATAGTCACGTTTCGCTGCATCTCGTCGAGATTATTTCTTAAAACTGTTTCCAGGTATTCTCCACAGGCTCTTTTTGTCATACTATGTTTTTTAAACTCATTCTTGTGCCAAAATTTAGTTCAATTGAATTCGTCCATGTGGTTTTTATACAAGATAAAGATAAATTTCCCCGCCATATTGGACTTGTTGTTTTGATTTCCCGCTCCCCCCAGCCATCGAAAATCAAGCACCACAAGTAGCCCAAGACGTCGCTTGCGAGATTGGGCCGCCTGTGGTCTTAGTATATGTTAGGAATGCAAGTTCAATCACGGGAGGGGGGGGGAGGCTATGAAAATTTATTATATTTAAAGGGGGGGGGGCCATGAAAAAAATATTTTGAAGGAATGAGGGGCCATGAAAAATTTACCATGAGTTTAGAAATATCTTCCGGGCCCCCCCCTGGCATTAATAATGACTGCTCCCTTATTGGAATGCCTATCAAATTTACCGGTAGCCTCAGGCAATGTTTATATAACTCATCTCGAGTAATAGAGGTGCTGTACCCCCTGAGGGAGTGACTCTACTACCTGGATCATCCCACTAGGCAAGACAGTTTCAAAACTTTCCATGCAAACACTTGCATGGCAGTTGCTATAATAGGATATGATAGTTGCTATAATAGGATAATATAATTTTGCCTTGCCAGGGTGGCTCGGGGGGATAGGATTTCCCTAGTACCCAGAGACCATATAAACAGGCCTTCAGATTACTGTAATAGTTTACTGTAATTGAGGGTTCAAAAAAGCAACCCCCCCCATGTAACTAAAAGTAGTAGGCCTGCTCCCCAAATCCAGCCCCCTCCCCCCTTGGAAGATGTACTGCAGTAAAGCTAAACAATTTTACTTACTTTAATTTACTTTAATTTTACAATTTTACCCATTGAGTCACGTTGTGCCCTACTTCATTATTTTACTCTGTCTATTGTCTAACACCAGACGATCCAGTTAACCTATTCAGTTGCATTGTGCCCTGATGCACCCTACTTTATTATTTTACTCTGTCTAACGCCAGACGATTTTACTCGTCAAGGGGAGAGCACACTTTAACAGGGAAAGGATTAATTGGGAATACTTTCTCTTTTAATGGGAAACTCTTTATCAATGAAAGGAACAATGCAATTATTCATAGTATGTAACTTTTTATATAAAGCAAAGACTGTAGGAGGAAACATGGATCATTGGCTACTTTTTTTATTTAGTATTAATTTCCATGACAGCATGTGGGGTCAACTATAAAGGAAACAGTTATTGCCTATTTTGGAATAAAAAATTTAGATATAGCAATATTCATTGACATTGAACACATATTTATTTAGTTTTTGAATAATTTAAGTTCTTAAATGTATATAAATGTGAAATAAAATAAACAACATTTATTAAAATAAACTTTGTATTTTTAAACCCCAATTACTCTGTAGTATTTACATTTCACTGTAGTATTTACACTGTCAGTAGTAGCCTAATTATACTGTAGTATTTACATATTACAAGACCTTAACCAACATCATTCCTTGGAGTTTCTCATGACAAGAAGTCTCAACCAAGATCCTCTGGAGAACTTCTTTGGCCTCATTAGGCAGCAGGGGGAAAATTGTGACAACCCATTAGTCCCATCCAGTTCACCAGAAGTAGTGAATAAAGGCCGGTTCTAGCCCAGTTTTCCAAAAATTCAATTATGACGTCATCACAGCTTCTAAAACTTTTTCTTTATCCTTCCGAGAGAGCCGATAGTGTCCTATTGCCAGTGTGTTTATTTTGTCGTCCAAAATTATTCGTTTGTCGTCGTTTGCCGAAAGTGCCGTTTTGTTTATTCTTTCCGTGTAAATGTCATGCCGCCGACTTCGGAATGTATTCATTTTTCTATACATTTCCTTACCGCTAAATAGACAATTTTTATAATCCTCGAATACTATTTCATTTTTGACTACGCACTTCTTCACACCTTTACATTTCTTTTCCTCTTCTCCTTCATCCATTTTATAGGCGTACAGCTTACTGCGGAGTCCAACGAACTCTGAGATTTGTTCTCCTCCACATTCATCTTTCATCATGCCTACAACTTTTTTGTTCTTTCCGACCGGTATTCCACTGCTGTGGTCTTTGTCGTAGTTGCTTGTATCAAACCATTTTTCAACATCCGGTGTGATGTCCTTGTAAAAATCTTCCGCCTCTATCTCATAGCACAGACTGTCTGTGTCTGTGAAGAGTAAGTTTGCATTATTACCGTATTTTGGTTTGATGTAGTTATAGTGGAAGTTATACATGAGTGTTTTGCTTAGGTCTAAGATGCTCATTCCTAGATATATAGGTTTTACAAGTTTGACAGTGGTTTTTTCCATGTGAACAGCGATTAAGTTTTCTGTGAAGATGTTTACACCTTTGAAGTATGACTTTTTCGCGAGCGAGTTCAGTTGTGTTTCTGTGGTTACTAGCTTAACGTTTACTCTGTTCCGAACGTTCTCCATGGTCTTTCCAAATACTGAGTTGTTCATTAGCTTAAAGAAGTTCTTTTCAAAATCTGTTGTACCTTTTGTTCTAAGATTTGTGTTAAGTTGTATATATTTTGCTAACCATGGACTTTCTTCAAACTTTACCCCACGATGTATTTTTGTTAATCTTAATCCTAGTTCCAAGTATAATTCTAAGTTTCTATGATGTATTACATAATTTTTCTTATCGTTTAAATTTGGAATTAATTTTTTAACTTTATTTACTACCATGCTTTCCGGCGCGAGCGGATATTCGTTGTGGATGTCATGTAGATTTTCCGGATATTCCAAATCCACTTCCAGTATGCATGAGATGTTTTCCCAGTTGCTTAGTTCAGCCTCTGTCATCCATTTGAAGTTTCTGACTGGCAATGGCTGACTCATTGCCCATCCATATAAGTTATTAGCGTCTAAGTATGGTATGTATATGTTATTTGCTTCTCACTTTCATTAACTTTTGATAGTTTTATTTCTTATAGTATAATTCGCATAATATAAACTCATAACATGTATATACTCTATCTCTAAAATCCCGTGTCCTACACCTATTTTCGCGCCCTTTTCCCTCGTTCCCAGTTTTCCCTGTCCGAGCAAATATAACTAAAATATTAATGTCAACAGTAAATGTCCAACATCTCCTCTTCTCTGAAAGTTTTTTCTTTACAAATATACCGTATATACGGCGTTCCCTTATGTGTCTATATACCTAGCCTGTCAGGTTTTTTTAACTAACCGTCCACTACGGGTTTTGCTTGTAGAACTTGTTTCGGTACTTGTTTCATTGCGTTCTAAGTGTGCTGGTTGAGGGTTTTCTTGGGGCAGATCATTGTCAGTAGGTACAGAAACGTTCTCTTCCGCTTCGGACATGTCTGACATCTCTTCATCTGCGTTGTCACTACCGAATTCTGCAGGTAACCTTGATCGTCGGATGAATTTTCTGTTTCTAGTATAGGTATACCCTTTGCATTGGACTTCATATGATCTTATCCCGGCTTTGCGTACGACTATCCCTCTCTTCCATTTCTTTTCGCCGATTCGGGTTGGCTGTAGTCTCCACCACTTCTCCTTTCCGCAACGGGCTGAGCTCTTTTGCGCCACGATCGTGGTATTTCTTTTGGAGCTGTTGTCTTTGTTGAATGCGTTTGTTTGCTTGCGAATTTATCTTCGGTTGGAGCAACTTCTCCGAGACGGGCAAGGGAGTCTTTGTACGGCGGTTAAACAGTCGTTGTGCGGGGCTTGTTTCATGGGTTGTTTGGGGGGTGTTTCGGTGGGCAAGAAGGGCAAGGTAAATGTCATCGTTTGATGATTTGCATGTTCGAATTATTCGTTTGGCTTGCTTGACGGCAGATTCGGCTTTGCCGTTGGATTGGTGGTGATAGGGACTGGTCGTTATATGCTCAAATTGGTACTTCATAGAGAAGTCTCGAAAGTCATCACTGATGAATTGTGGGCCGTTGTCTGTCACGAGAGTATTTGGAATACCAAACCTGGCGAAATGGGGCTTTAGTTTCTTTATGACTGCCAGTGATGTCAATTTTTCAAGGCGGTCAACTTCGAAGAAGTTCGAGTAGTAGTCCACTGTTACTAAATACGATTTCTTTTCAAATTCAAAGATATCACAACCGATTTTTGCCCATGCTCTCTTTGGTATTTCATGCGGGATGAGAGGTTCTTTCGGCTTCTTGGAATTGAATGTGTCACAGGTGATGCAATGTGAGATGTGGTCTTTCAATTCTTGGTTCAGGTGTGGCCAGTAGACGGTTTCTCTGGCTCGCCGACTTGTCGATGCGATCCCTTGGTGTGCTGCATGCAATTCATTCAGTACTTGCTTTCGTAGTGATTTTGGGATAACGACGCGGTCTCCCCTAAACACGAGGCCCTCTTGTGTTGTTAGTTCGTCTCGTAGATGGAAGTACGGGGTGATTGTTGGAGATAGATCCTTGGAGCTTTCGGGCCATCCTGACTGGATGAATGATTTGACTTGCTGTAGGTCTTGATCTTTCGTTGTGTGGCCTTGGAATATGGTTGTTGCATTTGTTTCACAATTTAGTATTTCGTTGATTTCTTCGAAACTGTCCACTTGGTCGAGATCGCTGTCTACGCTGCGTGCTTCGTCGGTGGAGTTGTCTAAATGGTGACGACTGAGTGTGTCAGCTAGCAGCATCTCTGACCCTTTCTTATAAACGATGGTTAAGTCATATTGGTGTAATCTCATCATCATCTTTTGAAGACGTCTAGGTGCTGCTGACAGAGGTTTCTGATGAATGACTTCGAGCGGCTTGTGGTCTGATTCTACTGTGACTGGTCGCCATATGTATACTGGTGAAAACGCTCGGTTCCATAAACTATAGCTAACAGTTCCTTTTCTATCTGAGCGTATTGTTTCTCCGCGTGCGTCAATGCTCGGCTGGCAAATGCGACAGGCTTTCCCTCTTGAATGAGTGCGGCCCCCAGTCCGTGGTCGCTAGCGTCACACTGTATTATCAGGGGTTTGGTCGACTCGTAGTACTTGAGGACTGGCGGTTCTGTGATCAATTTCTTTATTTGGGTGAAAGCGGCGTCATGCGATTTGTCCCAATCGAAAGGCTGATTCCTTTTTGTAAGTTGTCGTAGTGGTTCAGATACTTGTGAGAGGTGGGGAAGGAACTTGGCACGATAATTAACTGTTCCGAGGATTCTTCTGACTCCAGCCACGTCTGTGGGTTGCTTCATTTCTAGTATGGCTTGTACTTTAGCAGGATCCGCTTGGACACCGTCAGAGGTAAGAATGTGGCCAATGTATGGCATTGAGGTCTTTTTCAACTCAATCTTGTTTGGGTTAAGCTTGATATGTTTAGCTCTGCAGCGGTCGAATAGTTCCTTAAGCTTTCTGTCATGGTCGGCTACAGCTTCCTGCATCGTCTCTCCATTTCCTATTACTAAAATGTCATCAGCAACAGTCCGTACACCATCCAAGTCATCAATTGCCTGGTCTAGTCGTTGCTGGAAAATCTCTCCTGCAGGAGAGATCCCGAAAGGCATCCGTTGCCATTTAAATCGTTTTGGTGCAACAACAATTGCGCTGACCCAGTCTGTTGGATAGTCTACTCGTTCTATGACCTCAAGCTTGACAAGTTCGTCCAAATGTTCTCGCAACGGTTGCTTTAGCAACTCTGGGATTTTTCTTGGTGGGAGTTGGACAGGCGACATTTCAGGATCAACTTCAAGATGCAGTGCTGGACCTAAGGTGCCAAGACCTTCAAAAACATCTTGGTATATGTCTTTGACGTTTTGCATTGTCAGTCCCATTTGATCAGGCCGAGTCAGGTCTTCATTAATTTGATCGACATGAATTGGGCTCGCAATTTGAATCAAATTCATTTGTTGCACGGTGCGGCAGCCAAGAAGGTTACTTTTTGCATTCTGGTCATCAACAACAGTAAATGGTACTTTGAACTTTTGCTTTGTAATTGTGTCTTGTACTTGTATTTTGCACTTTCCAAGGGGTGTGAGTGATGAGTTGTTGTACATCTTTAGAACATGTGCCGTAGGTTTGATGCGCCGTTCATATTTAGTGCCTTTTAATTCACTCTTTTTTAGGACATTGCAGGTTGCCCCTGTATCGATTTGAAATTTGGTTGTGTTCCCCCCTTTTATTTTCATGGTAGCAAAAATCCGTGATTTGTAAATGTTCGGTTGGTGTATTGTATTGATGGTATCATTCTCGGTGGGGTCTAGTTCGACAGTCATAAGCGAGTCGCCTGAATCACTTGAGTCGTTTTCAGTTACTGCGTGAAGTGGCTTTTGGCGGGAATATCTTCCTTTCTGCATACAAACTTTAGCGAAGTGATTTTCGCGACCACAATTCCGGCAGCGGCTTCCAAATGCTGGACATAATTCCTTTTTTCGTTGGTGCACTGTTCCACAATATTTGCATTTAATTTTGTTGTCACGCCCCCCGTCACGCCTATCAAGTCCGATACGTCTTCTTCGTCTTCATTGCGTCTTCTGGTTCCTGTGCTTCCGGTTTCGGTTTTGTTGTTTACAATGGCGTTGATTTCGCCCTCATTTGCTTCGCTGTTCTCCTGGATTTTCTTGACTTGTTTCTTCGTGGTCTCGCTACTGCGACAGATGTCGATGGCTTTTGTCAAGGTGAGTTTTCGATCTTGCAATAGCTTTTTTTGAGTTGCATTATCGTTGATTCCTATGACCAGGCGATCGCGTATCAAAGAATCTCGTAAACAATTACAGAAATTACAAGATTGTGCCAAGGTTCGCAGTGCTGTTACGTATTGGTCGACTGTTTCGTTTTCATTCTTTTGTCTGCTGTTGAAAACGAATCTCTCATAGGTTTCGTTTGTTTCACCTAAGCATAACTCTTTAAATTTGGTTACAACAATGTCAAATTTTGTGCGGTCTTCTTCCGAGGCAAAATCTAAGCCCTCAAAAATTTCCATTGCGTCCTCGCCGATGCACGAAAGGAACGTTGCTGTTTTTAATTCATCTTCAAATCGGTTAAGTCTTGCCACTATAGCATAGTTATCCCAAGATCGCTTGAATTTCTTCCAGTTTGAGGCAAGGTTTCCTTCAGTTTTTAATGGCTTAGGCATGGCCAAGCCCGCTGGCAATAATGGTTGACATGCCGAGACTGTGTTCGGCGTGTTTTCTGCTTCGCTACCGTTCGCTTCTTCTGTCATTTTCAATAATGTGAGCTGGCTTCTTTTAAACTCCTGACACCATGTTATTTGCTTCTCACTTTCATTAACTTTTGATAGTTTTACTTCTTATAGTATAATTCGCATAATATAAACTCATAACATGTATATACTCTATCTCTAAAATCCCGTGTCCTACACCTATTTTCGCGCCCTTTTCCCTCGTTCCCAGTTTTCCCTGTCCGAGCAAATATAACTAAAATATTAATGTCCTTCATAAAGTCCTTTCTATCTCCCATGTTTTATTATATGTGTTCTTATTTTTTTTTTTTCCTTTTTCTGTATTCATTGTACAAGAAGTAGGTTAATGCCAGAGCTAAAATCCAAAGATTCTTCGACAGGAACGCAATGCCCTTTGCTCCCCACGACAGAACTTTGGCAACGAGGTTTAGCACGGATGCTAGTACGGGTCCAACCTTCCCGGCTAGGTTTGCCATTGCTTTTCGAACTTGCTTGTTGCTCTTGCTCCCTTTTTTGCTGCGCTTCTAGCTCCCATAACAATCGTGGTGATGATACCAGCTACGGATATTGCTACGGCTGATATTCCGGCTATATTTTCTTTTGCCCATTTCCTAAATCTTTCGAACCTTGTAAGATCGTTTATTTCTACCTCCTCTTCCACGATGGATATGGCTTTCGGTCCCTTTGGTCGCTCGTTCGATCTTAACCTTATTTCATCCGCTTTCAATTCTGCCATGTCTGCCATTGCTTCGTACAGGAGAGCCTTCTGTTCACGTCCTGCAGTCCGTTCGGTTTCTGCCAGTTCTTTCCAGTGATTTTTTTCTACCTCAAAATACTTAATTTTCTGCTTACCTGAGTTTCCTTTTACGTTCAGGATACCTCTCAGTTCCCTTAGTTCATTTTCCGTTATAACTGTACTATTACCGATAGCTTCGCTTTGATTGGACAGTTCGTCGTCCATCCTTTCAACGATATTTCCCAGAACGTTATCCACAAGTTCCTGAGGAGCATCTAGGTCCCGTCGTTCGAGTTGTTCCTCCACTAGGGCTGCAGGTGTTTTTGAATGCTCTATTTTAGCTTTCCTGATCAGTTCTTTGTATTCATTTACGACGGATTCCTTGTTCTTATCCGCGGAGTATATTATATTCCCATTTTTTGAGATAATGATCTTGACATCTTTGAATGTAGCACCGTTAATTTTTGTTCCGGCCTTATTTACGGTTAGCTTCATTTTGTCAAAGATGATGGTGGAAGATGGACCGTCTCCCTTATTGATATTTACTCCAAGTTCCCTTTTGAGGAAATCCTTTTTATCCAGCGTATAGGCCCGTTTCATTACCCCAGCATCCCGCCCGATGTTTGGTGTGGAACCGCTGGGTCTTGATCCATCAACGTCCGGATTGAATCCGATGGGAATTAATATACTTTCATCCCGTCTCCCGTCGTCGTCAATGAAACTTGTTTCTTCCTCTGCCGTTTCAGCTTCTACGACTTCGCGGTCATCGACGCGGTTTGTTTCTTCTAGTTCGATGTCAGCCATTTATTTTATATCCTTAATATTTTCTTCGGGAATCCAGGAATTATGCTTACTGTCGTATCCTAACCACTTGACCAGTACCATACCCTTCCTTCTTCTCAGAATTTTCTCCACCCTTTACACATCGTCCTTTTTGTCCACAGCAGATAGTTCCTCTTCGTAAAACTTTCCGATGATTGGTTCTCCGTCGTGACTTTCTATTTCATACATGTTAGGATCTCCTCTGAATACTTTTACAACCCTGAATATCTCTTCCGTAAAGTTTGCTTCGTATCCCTTGGTAAAGATGTTCTTATACTTCGTTATCCGGACCGTATCATCAACCCTAAACTTAGGTAACGGAAATTCTCCTAATCCGTGACCGTATAGCGTAATCCATACCTGGTCCTTGTTCGACTTGCTTACCTCAGCAGGTCTCATTAGTATACTGCTGTGTTTGGTATGATTGTAGTTATTCGTAAGCTCACCTATGGTGTCGACCCAATTGTAAGTCCCTTTGCTGTAGAAATACTTCCACATCATTGCCTTCAAGGTTCTGTTAAATCTTTCAACGATAGCTGCCTTTCTGTCAGAGTTTGTGGAAAAATAGCGGACGTCGTGTTTTTGTAAAAGGTTCCTAACACCAACATTGTAGAATACCTTTCCCTCGTCAAACTGAGCAACTTCCGGGTATTTCCCAAACCTTTTCCTAAATTCCTCCAGTAATAAGCTCACAGCCTTCGTCATGTTTTTCGTATCCTTTCTGTAGACGGGAATAGCAAATCCGTACCGGCTCAGAATCTCTACAGCTGTTAGTATCCAGCAATATCCTTTGTTCTGATTTTTGTATTTTCCCATATCCACTAGATCCATCTGCACCTGGTCCGCTAGGTCCTTGACGAATGTTCTCTGAAATTTATGCTTTCTAACGATAGGTTTATACCTTGTGTAGGTGTCCTGGGTCTTCAACCAATCCTTCACTATTTTTCGACTAACGTCCAGCCCCTCCTCCTTTGCTTTCCGGTAGAGCTTCTCCGCGGATTGATAACCGGTACCTGGATTGTAGTAGATATCCCTTAACCCTTGTTCGGTAACAAAGTGTCCGTCTTCCATTTTATTTATGTGATATAGAATTCGAGGTGTGCGGACATATCAACCTTAACACCAATGTTCGTACTGATACTGAAGGAGAATCTGTTGTGGAAACCGTTATTAACATAAACCCTACTTCCGATATCCTTGAAAAACGTTGTTGTTCCGTTCAGATGCTGGTCGGATGGCACGGGTAACGTGCTCACTGTAAAGCTTCCTTTACCGTTTACGTCGGAATTTAGGGATGTATTAACAACATCACAGTCGATGGTAATATATTTAAGACCGTGATTAATACCTATAGGATAGGGAGATCTCTCCCACACTCCGGGGGTAAGGATCTCCGTTTCTAGGAATCCTATTAGTGGAGCAAATTTGTTTAAATGTAGGTCTGTCCCGGTTGCCGGGTAGATCCTGCAGGTATTGTTGTGTGTGTTACGTTCTATTTTTATTCCATCTATCTTCAGTTTTTTTCTTTATTGCATCAAAGGTCCAGTAGCCATCTTCGAAGGTAATCTTCTTTTGTCCTTAGGTAATATTATCGTTGACATTCAAACGTACGTTTTTATAAGCCCAGTAAATGGTTGCGTACGTTCTTTAGGATTAATTCTGACTCTGCGTTCGTCGTAATACACTTGTCCGGAAAAAACTCGGTAGTTCCGTCCTCGATAAACACCGTTAACTTCTTCATTTTTATTATATGAATTAAATAAAATGAGTACCAGTGAAGACATCTTTCGTAACTATTACGGACAGAACTATGAAAAAGTAAAGGCGGCAACACCCGTCGAAATAAGGAAAATGAAAGAGGATTTTAGGAAAAAATATCCAGGTGCAGAAATGTCTAAATTTGACTTTCGGGTTACATTTGCAAAAGATGGAACTTTAGAATCCAAGGATATATTCTTCAAGATTACGGATACGGAAAGTTACGACATCAAATCCAACACATTCAAGAGAAATAAAAAGTGGACGTGGTACCTTTACCAATGGGAGAGGATATGGGGTAATTACGGAACCGTTCAAACCTTTAAACAAAACAGGGATCCACTTCCGTACAGAATAAATAAAGTTCGAAATTTACGTTTGCGACTGTATTAACAACTCCCACAACAGCTTCGTATCCAACTTCGCCGACCTTGACACGAAGTGGACCGGTACCGCAAAGGATATCACCAGGGTAAAGTTTGATTATATAAACGTCCCCTATTTTGCATCGATACTAGCTGCTTACATTATCACGTATAAGTGTGGGATAAGTACGGAACTCTGCTGGAAAGCAAGGGAACCTCAAAGGTAATCACAAGTATTGCTAGGTATCACCTATACTACCACATGCGTAGGTTCCTCAGAAATCCAAGCAAAATGAGAAAGTACGTAACGAAGGATATGCTAAAATCCCTGCAGAGAAACATACCCATACAAAAAACGTGGGTTAACAAGTTCCACCGAGGACAAATGGAAATAGGTCTCTGGCATAGCAGACTTCCGGATAAGAGTAGGGTTAGAAACTACAAGTATTCGTACTACCGTACCGGTGGTGTAATGGGAATTAGCTATCAGGAAGTAGACAAGGTCACTAACAACAGTGATACGGACTACACACAATTCATAGCTAAGAAATCAGACGGGTTGACACCTCTGGGACTAAAGTTACTTCAACAATCTGTCGAAAGTTATGTTTACTGCGTATTAGGTGCGCAAGCACAAACACGTTGGTCTATCGTTGGTAAGGGGGCGAAGTCCCTGCAGACTCAGGACGTATTTCACAAACTTTTCAAAGGTACCATTGCGCAAGACGATATATCGGTATCCATCTCCAATATGAGGAAAGCAATAAAGGATACTAACGCTGTACTTAACATGGCAATATCACCCGGACTAATATTAATACCATCCAATATGATTATACTCAAGGAAAAAGTAGCGGGTTACAACAATACACTCACACTAGCAACAAAGGACATGAAGTTTGGTAGTAATACGAACGTTAACTTCACAAAGCCTAAGGAGGTAAAAAAGAGTCCGGATGCAAAAGTTCAAAAACCCTATACCTCGCAAAGACCAGAACCCCATACCACATCCTAACACGGTAAGCATACTACCGAAAGCATCAAACAATCTGATTTACCTTCTCGGCACTATGTTTGTTGGTGGGGTTATCACTTCAAGATGGATTTTCTTTTCGCATTAATATAAAAGGATGAATAGCGACAGTAACAAAGTTAAGGGAAATTTAAAAAGGGATAAAACCGTCAACGTCGATATAAAACTCAGTAAAGGTGGGCTGAATCTCGGTTACGTCAAATCCAAGACAACCAACATCAAGTACGTTACGTCGTGTAAGGAAGACAAAGCGGGACCGTCAGCAAAGACTGTGAAGGAAGAAAAACTGAAGTCAGCGAAAAATAAAAAGAAGAATAAATACAATGGGATGTTTACACGCAAAACCTGAGACCACAAATGAAGTGAAGTACGACAAAAACCACCGGAAAAGGAAAATGTTCAGTTTCGGAATCGGTATAGAACGCGGTGATCTCACTATCAACGCTCACACCCAAATTGGATATGTCAGCACAACGGTAAAAAACTACGCTAAAATAAATGATCAGAACCCGAATACTGCGGAGACTGGTATGGATGAGTCTGGTGTTCTGTCTACTCATCCCGATAACGGTTGAAATTCTTCTCATCATCATCGCCCTTAAATTACTATTACAATTTTAATGCTTACTAAGCATTAAAATTTATTTGATGTACATACTTTTACCAGTCCCCCACGTCACAGAACTATATACCGTTAGGTATACATCACAGCCTACAGGGACGATGACTGGTGTATTTACATTTAGTTCCCACTGTCCTTATACCCATCCCGGCGTTAGAATTATCTAACGTAATCCCAACCCAGCGTTTGGAATATTTTTTTACACCGATCGTGTGAAGCTCTGCTTACTGGAATATTAAGAAGCTTCTCGTTCAGCTTTATGTTATGTCTTTTACATGCTTGGTAAGTTAGGATGTCGAGGTTAGGAAGTGATTCCATTTTTGGTTCCTCCGCGTCGTACACTTTTTTGATGTCTTCCATGATCTTACTTATATCCTCTACTGATAATATTATTCCCATCCTCTTACAGAAACCTCTGTATCTGAAGTCGATGTCTGACATTCCCAAATCCTTCACGGTTCTCTTTTTTACAACTGTCTTGTTCTGATGACAGTACTCGATATATTCCCAGCCCAGCGTTTGGAATACTCTTCTACACCGATCGTGTATGGTTCTATCGACTGGAATGATGAGCAGCTTCTTGTTCAACTTTATGTTATGTCTTTTACATATCTGATAAGTCAGAATATTAAGATTAGGAAGCCTCTTTCTTTCAGGTTTTTCTGCTTCACGAACTTCGCACAGGTCACCCACTATTAAACACCTCTCTCTTGCCGGTAGATCCTAATATGATATATTTCTTTTGGTACAAAATGATTCGAAAATTCTATCAACATACATCTGCTCACGTCTCATAATTGTAGTGTTTAAACAGTCGTAACCGGGACTGCAGACCCTGTCAACAACCAACCTACACGAACAACACGTTCGAAACCCGTCTGTGGAGATAAGATGATGTCTATACCCCTCAGAGCAGAAGTCTCTGTTTGGAAACTTCATAGGTTCTTTTAAAGCGAGGTGATCCAGGTACTCCTTCTCCGCCTGCTTGAAGCAGGCTAACCAATCCAAAGGGTATGATCCTGATTGATGATTCTCTTCTAATGATGTTATAGGGATATCCATATCTTTTATTACATGACTCTGGATCTACTTAAGGTTATGCTGCAACCGATTCTGACTAGAATCTGACTAGAATTTAACTAGATGCTAAACCTAGTTAAGGTTATGCTAAAATCTAGTTAAAGTTATGTTGCAACTAGCTCTGACTAAATTTGACTAGAATCTGACTAGAATTTAACTACATGCTAAACCTAGTTAAAGTTATGCTAAAATCTAGTTAAAGTTATGTTACAACTAGCTCTGACTAAATTTGATTAGAAATTCTAAAAAAAAGTAAGTATATTAAATAAAGGATGGATGAACCGACAATAACAAAAGCAGAAAATACCCAAAAACCAAAGGATCCAAGAAGGGTAGAATCAGGTAAAAGACTGGCAGCAATATCTAGGGAAGCAAAAGCAAGGAAGGCTGAAGAAAGACGTAGCATCGAAAATAGTTCCGATCAAGGTGATTTGGTAAATACGCTAATTTACGTCGGAGTCGCAGCAGTTACGTTAGGAGGAATCTACTGCATATACTGTAGGGTTAGACCTACGGACAAGTCTAATCACACAACAGAACCACCACAAGTACAGGATGAGCCGAACCCTAGGCAAAGCGAACCCAAACCAAAGTTCGAAAAATTTAATAATTAGTCAGTATAATAAAAGGAATGGAAAAGAGAAGTCAAGAACTTACGCCCGGTTTTAAAAGGGCACTGACCTCCGACATTGTAGGGAACAGAGTATGTAACTTCGTTACATTCAAGCCAAACGAATCCAACCCCGGGAACGACATCCGGATTGTAGTTCCAAAACTGGAACCGAACACCTGTATCGTTCCAGACTCATTTCGTATGTCGTACGAGTTCAAGAACGAAAACACCAAATCCTGTTTTATGAATAATCTCGGTAAACTCCTATGCGAGCGGCTCATGATAAAGGTGGGTGGTGAAATAGTATACGAAAATAATGGTGAAAGTCTCATCGAAGTCTACAAGGACCTCTGGAAGATGGACACGAAAAGAGCAAACATGATAGAATACGGAATTATGAACGAAAACACAAGAAAGCTATTGTCAAAGGACGACAGTGCCGATCAGACCGCAAAAACGGAAGGTGACTACGACCTGGTGATGGCGAAGGTATACAAAGAACAGAAGATGAAACTCGGAAAAATCCTCAACGATCACGGTCCCTATGCACCGTACAACATGAAGAGCGGATTCGAGTACACGATAACCCTTCCAAAAGCCGACAAGATTATGGTTGCACAGTCAGGTGAAAAGGTGGAAAGATATACATTGAAGAACATACATCTGGAATACGAAACCATCGAGAACGAGGAACTAGCTAAACGGGTAAACGAAGGATACGAGACCGGTAGATCCCTGTCCTACGAACACACAACACTGTTGAAAACAACCGTGTGGTCAAAGGGTTCTACAAGGTTCAACGAAACCGTAAACGTTCCGAGGGAAAGCATGAGGGCCGTGGTCCTACTTTTCAGAAAAAGAACAGTAACCGACAGCGAAGAATACGTCTTCCCAAGTATCGAGAAGGTAAAGGTCACGATAGAGGGAAAGCCAAATGCTGTATATAGCCAGGGTCTAACATACGAAAATTTCTACGACGAAGCAAAAAGACTATTCGGAATAGCCAACAACGTCTGTATAACGACAACATAAGCGTCAGGAAATTCTACAAAAGCAAATTTGCACTGGTGATCGATATGAGAGCCGTTGATGACAGCCATGTCGTTGGAAGTGGAAAAAAGATCCTAGGCGATAACCCCGGAATTCTTCTTGAGATCGAAACCGACGCGATGTCCGAAGACATCCTCTGTAACATCTTTGTGCTATCCGATGGACTCATAAACATCAGCGAAAAGACCCTTCAGGGTATTAGTTATTAAATAAAAGGATGGAACCGCTGAAAACACCATTCAACATGATCATTCTTGGAATGACCGGATGTGGAAAAACCTACTACCTACTGGAAATGTTGGAGAACGACTATAAAAACCACTTTGAGTACATATTCCTAATATGTCCCACATACGAATGGAATAAAACGTATCAGAGCTGGAAATACAATAAAGATAAGGATTTATAGTCACACCCTGTAGACAGGATGATGTGAACCAATGCTTAGAATACGTTTCACGGTTTGCAGAAGGAACGAACAGTCTAATCGTCCTTGACGACTGTGCTAGTAGTCAATCCGTCAAAAACAGAACCAGCGAATTGGTAAAACTAGGGTTTAGCGCTAGGCATATGGGAATATCGACCATTGTCATTACCCAACAGCTTACATCCGTTGCTAAACCCTATAGGGAAAATATATCCAAACTCATAACATTCTACAACCCAAGCGCAAAGGATACGGACATCATATTGAACGACTACCTTGCAAACACGGAAAAAGAAGAAAGGAAGGAAATCATTAATACGCTAAAAAACAACGACTACGCCAGACTGGAAATACTATTACGCCGACCCTATACCCACGAAACAATTATTCCACACATTAAATAAAGGAATGGAAACCATATTCGAATCTGTAGAACCCGAGACGTCCGAAACACCTGTCGCAAGCGATCTAAGGGAAAATCTACTGAAGCTGGTCGATGCGGGTGAAATCAAGTACACCTCAAAATATATCAAGAAGGCATCCGAAAAGACGCTGGAAAATATATATAAAGACTACGAAAGGCAACAGCTGGAAAACACGAACAACCAACTGGCTGACGTTATCATCACCAAGTTTTCTGAACTCATGGAAGCGTTGGATGCTGTTAAGGATTCTGAAGGAATGAAAAAAGAACTGGAGGAAAACGATCTGCTTAGAAAAGACATAAAAAACCTCGTCAGTTACATAACACCATACATCCCACTCATCGGAATACTAAGTGGCGGAATCACTGTCGGAAAACATGTGATCAGCTCAAAGGCTACCCAACCGTCCGACACATCAGAGGGAGGGGGGTAGACATAATTTTTTTGATGGTTCAAATCCATTAAAAAATTATCTGTAATACTTGAGGTTGTGTTTCATGTGCTTGCACCAGAAATCCTTGGTGATACCCTTCCGGCTAGCCCAAATTCTACAAACATCGCATCGTTTCTGATGTGGTTCCGCCTTCGGCTCCTGGTTGTACACCCTCTCCTTAGTGTAATGTTCGAACATGTCCTCTCTTCCCATACTTTATTGTATATGAGGATCTCTATAGGACACTTTCGGCAAACGACGACAAGCGAATAATTTTGGACGACAAAATAAACACACTGGCAATAGGACACTATCGGCTCTCTCGGAAGGATTAAAAAAAAAAAGTTTTAGAAGCTGTGATGACGTCATAATTGAATTTTTGGAAAACTGGGCTAGAACCGGCCTTTATTCACTACTACCAGAGCATTTTGCAAATTATTTGTAGATAATATTTTGACACCGCTTTCATCTGCCAACTGTGCTGACGATTCTGATGCCTATTTGATTGCATTTCACTCTAGCCAATCTGATTTATCTGCAGGAAATGATCAGACAAGCCCTCCACTAATCCAAGCAGTTGAAGATACCGACTACAAAACAAATGAAATTGAACAAAACTTAGTCTGCATTAACTTATGTGTCAGACTATTTAGCAAGTGCCTTATCCAACATAGCTGCCCAATATGCCATCATAATTTTGTGACAAAGGATGTCAATGACAGTAGTCTCTGCTATTCTGCATGTTCAAGACCTCTGACCTTTGAAGGCATAAGCAGTGCAGGCGGATTAACAATCCGTAAAGAAACGTTTCTTTGCTGGAGAATACATTTGTGAATGTGCTTATTAAAACAGTTGCACGTACAGAAAGTATTAAAAACATAGGTAGTTTAACTTTTAATTTTTGCTCACAAATCCCAAAGCTACATGGAACCTGATGGAAGTGTGCAATGGAAGTGTTTCAAATCAGCAACCATGCTTTCTTATTAATGTAAAAGACAGGAAAGCAATACGTTTGGCCATTAATTTAGCGAGATGGGAATCTGCTTCTTGGCAGAACATCACAAACACCGAGACTGTAAAATATGGCCATGCGGTACAAAGATTATACTATTTTTTATTTGTATTTAGTCTATAAACGTACATCTTTTTACATGAAAATAACCACTTACCATTTATCTTTCAAATTTGAGTCCCAAAATGAAGATCGGTGGAGCAACTTCGCAAAAATATTTATTTTTCTACTTTCGAACGGTGTTTTTCATATGCTTTTGACTGAAAACACGACGAATGACACTTGCCAGAGCAATTTGCGTGGCGCGTGGAAATGACGTTGCACGGGGGACACAAAGAACAAAGGAATCGCCGCGAGTTCCGCCTCTGTATACTCTGTGCCATGGGGGAGGGAGGGCGCGGGGGAGGGAGCGCGCGACCCTAGCGGTGAAGCGCGCCATAGAAGGGTCTGCAAAGGACTTTGGAAAGTCTAGGTTGTTATAGGAATATCTTTACATTAAGCCTGATTATTATGACGTGCATACACAACATTCCGCGTTTGTTTTTAAAACATGCTGAAAGCACATTGACATCTAAAATGAACACTATAATATAAACGCATCGCCTTGGCACATCGCCACACAAACTTTGACGTACTATTTAATAAAACACGACCTGCGAGTTTTTTAAATAGTACTTCAAAAACTCATTAATAATTCATGAAGCAATTAATATCCAATCTTGAGTAAGAAATTAGTCACGTGCATACGTCTTTATACCAGCTAAAGAACACTTTAACAAAAGACCATTGTTATGCAAACTATATAAAGATTTTTATATAAAAATTTGACTTATTATGCAAACGTTTTTGAAGCCATTTAAAAAACTCGCAGGTCGTGTTTTATTATAAAACACTCCTGCTCGTTTTTTAAATAGTACTTCAAAAACGTTTGCATAATAAGTCAAATCTTTATATAAAAATCTTTATATAAAAATCTTTATATAAAAATATTTATATAAAAATATTTATATAGTTAGCATAACAATGGTCTTTTGTTAAAGTGTTCTTTAGCTGGTATAAAGACGTATGCACGTGACTAATTTCTTACTCAAGATTGGATAATTGCTTCATGAATTATTAATGAGTTTTTGAATCCTGTATCGAATCATGAAATCATATTGTTTCAATATAGAGGCATTACCTCTATATCGAACACTAAACAGCAGATCTAAATATAAATGCCTTCATGTATATAACCAGAAAGAAATAAAGTTATCCTTACCTGAATTATTTAAAATATTGTAGATCGTTTGCATCATGAAAATCCAACATACTGCATGTAAATAAGCTCGTAACTGAAATCCTGAGAAGAAATCATGCGAGCGCAATACGAAATAAATAAAATCGAATCAAAATCGAATAAAAACAAAGAATCGTCGATTGCTCGAGCTGACGACAGTTTCCTAAAAATCTTTACATCCGACAAACTGACATGGATTTAGTACTGTTTCCTCAATATAACTCGGCCGGGGACTAGGCACGAAAGAGCAAGAACGTCATGTAACGTCAAGAATAGGATGCAATAACTTCAAAAAATTGATCACTTCACTGCATACGTAATACGGATATTAAGCGAGCGTATACTTTAAATATGATCCCCATGACTTCAATTCAACAACCTATATATAGCACAATTGGGGCTGCCAAAGTAAGAGGGTGGGACTGGGCGTGGGGGAGTAGATGCAAAATATGAATATATTAGTACGTACATTTAAGGCTTTTGTCATGCCGTCGTCGACATCATCTTCTAAAATTAGAAAAAAATATACATGTAATTTTGATTGAAGCGGACGATACACGTATACGTACAGGTACACGTACACGTACACGTACAACTACACGTACACGTACACGTACACGTACACGTACACGTACACGTACACGTACACGTACACGTACACGTACGCAAGCAGAAAGATGTTGTCTGCCGCGGCTGGGTCTTGAACCCGCGACCTTCGAATTACTAGATCGACGCTCTACCAACTGAGCTACACGGTCAGACGGATTTAAGACTGGAAATTATAAAGTCGAAGGTCGAAGGTCGCGGGCTCTCGAAGGTCGCGGGTTCAAGACCCAGCCGCGGCAGACAACATCTTTCTGCTTGCGCTGGGTATGGAAATTATATAATACACACTCTAGAACATTTTCATCTTAACATATTACAGAGTGTACAATTACACAAGTAACATAACACTTGCAGAACTAGTATATTGTTCGATGCTGAATTAATATAAACGAGTATGTTTACGACATTCAGTATATATTTCATAATTTCCAGTCTTAAATCCGTCTGACCGTGTCGCTCAGTTGGTAGAGCGTCGATCTAGTAATTCGAAGGTCGCGGGTTCAAGACCCAGCCGCGGCAGACAACATCTTTCTGCTTGCGCTGGGTATGGAAATTATATAATACACACTCTAGAACATTTTCATCTTAACATATTACAGAGTGTACAATTACACAAGTAACATAACACTTGCAGAACTAGTATATTGTTCGATGCTGAATTAATATAAACGAGTATGTTTACGACATTCAGTATATATTTCATAATTTCCAGTCTTAAATCCGTCTGACCGTGTAGCTCAGTTGGTAGAGCGTCGATCTAGTAATTCGAAGGTCGCAGGTTCAAGACCCAGCCGCGGCAGACAACATCTTTCTGCTTGCGCTGGGTATGGAAATTATATAATACACACTCTAGAACATTTTCATCTTAACATATTACAGAGTGTACAATTACACAATTTATATATATATATATATATATATATATATATATATATATATATATATATATATATATATATATATATATATATATATATATATAAAATTATAATTTAATAAAATGCCTGGATTACAAATCTTCAAATCTATTAAATATATATATATATATATATATATATATATATATATATATATATATATATATATATATATATATATATATATATATATATATATATATAGTCGTGTCGTATATGAGCTGATAGCCGACAAGGTGCATAGCGTCGAGTCGGCTTTCAGCCATATACGACGAGAGCGAATGGTATAATTGTTTTATAATATAGTCTATAATAGCCATTAAAAGAAGCAATAATTAATTATCCTCTGTTACAATGTCTTGACAATTTGTTCGGACAAAAGCCGCTTGGCCTTGAAAATTTGAAATACTATTGTTTTACAACTCGAAGACGAAGTGAAAGAAATGGTTTTAGAACCGGTAAATCTCACAGAAAAGCTCAGATATATTAATACAGATGTTTGTGCTTGTTGACTGCAAATTCATTTGTCTTTCGTTGCAAACTTTTCTGAACAATTTATATTCTCAATAAACATGTTTTTTTCGCTGTTGTTTCGGTATTAATTCTTTAAAAAAACTTGTATTTAAACTAATTTATATGTATCATGTAGTTTTTGGACCGCCATCTTGTTTTTCGCTTCTCGCTGTATATGAGCTGATATACGGCGAGTAATTCAACCAATCAGATTGCAGAACAGCTCATATACGGTGATTGACTATATATACAGGTATATCTATATATATTATATATCTGTATATATATATATATATCTGTATATATATATATATATATATATATATATATATATATATATATATATATATATATATATATATATATATATATATATATATATAAATATATATATATATATTTCAAAAACTCATTAATAATTCATGAAGCAATTATCCAATCTTGAGTAAGAAATTAGTCACGTGCATACGTCTTTATACCAGCTAAAGAACACTTTAACAAAAGACCATTGTTATGCAAACTATATAAAGATTTTTATATAGAGATTTTTATATAAAGATTTTTATATAAAGATTTTTATATAAAGATTTTTCATATTCAAAGATTTTTCATATTCAGATTTGACTTATTATGCAAACGTTTTTGAAGCCATTTAAAAAACTCGCAGGTCGTGTTTTATTAGGTCTAAAGCCACTCGCGCTGCGCGCTCGTGGCTTTAAACCTAATAAAACACTCCTGCTCGTTTTTTAAATAGTACATATATATATATATATTAAATCAGACGTTACCACAGACTTCAACAGCGTCAACAACAGCGCGAAAAAGTTAATACGGTTAAGTTCTTGGAACAACTTAACCGTATTAATATGTTGCCTGATGATTGCTTGTTGCATGAAACTTAAAGTAGCAACTTATTCAATTAAAAAATTGTATTAAAATATTAAATTATTATTATATGCTCTACAATTGTCTTGTATTGAGCACTCTTTATTCTTCAAAAACTCATTAATAATTCATGAAGCAATTATCCAATCTTGAGTAAGAAATTAGTCACGTGCATACGTCTTTACCAGCTAAAGAACACTTTAACAAAAGACCATTGTTATGCAAACTATATAAAGGTTTTTATATAAAGATTTTTATATAAAGATTTTTATATAAAGATTTTTATATAAAGATTTGACTTATTATGCATACGTTTTTGAAGTCATTTAAAAAACTCGCGAGTCGTGTTTTATTAGGTCTAAAGCCACTCGCGCTGCGCGCTCGTGGCTTTAAACCTAATAAAACACTCCTGCTCGTTTTTTAAATAGTACTTAAAAACGGGAAATTACTTTATGAAATTATATATATATATATATGTATATAGAACTTTCGCGCTGTTGTTGACGCTGTTGAAGTCTGTGGTAACGTATATATAATATATAATATATATATATATATATATATATATATATATATATATATATATATATATATATATATATATATATATATATATATATATATATATATATATTAATGACCTTCACCTCCCAAAGACGAACACACAAACAGGGAAAAACAAAGACCAAGCTACCAAGCATCAAAAGACTTTAACAACCTAGAACCATGCAGACATTAGAAACGCTAACTCGTTATACAAGTTTAAAGCTCTAATAAAAAACGCTGTGCAGGCGAGAATTACATAGTAAACCTAGTCATAGTTCCATAACGTTTTGTATATATATATATATATATATATATATATATATATATATATATATATATATATATATATATATATATATATATATATATATATATCAGTAACTGTATAGCTTCATTAAAAGTTGAATATATTACCCCTTGGCTGAAGAATGTTTATGATGTTGCTATCTCCAACAATTACGTTGGAATTCTTTGCATAGACCACCGTTCTTGAATCTTTATTTTGTGCCATGATTTCTCTATCCCTGAACAGATTCGAATTCAGTCAGTCTCTAATCTTCGTTCATTTTCAATGAGTGTAATTGACAATGGTTCTGAAGATGAATAACATATACAATATGAAGAATTAGTAAAAATATTTAAGACTGAGTCTGAGGAGAATCTTTTGTATGTTACGTATATAACACGTACGCGCTCAAAATTGAATTTTTGTACGATTTGAATTACGACCTGTACGAGCCGTATCAATTGGAGAGCATTGTGTTAGAATGGTCTTGATAATGACGGATTTTACAACTCGTACGACCCGCATTTATGCGGCAGTATTGGACATGCGTGTGAGGTTTGAGGTTTTCACAAAAAAAATCAGTCGGCAATTAAAGATTCATTCCGAAATGTTGTAATTGTTGGCGTTGTTTATCAGATCGTGCAGACTGTTTCAAACGTGAAATTTCCCTTGCATTGAGTTCGTTTAATCTAATGCTGCTGATTTGTTTATTCGAGATAAATTGACAGTTTTGTGGTTGTATTCGATTCGACGCGACGTTTCGACGGAATTAGTGAACGTCTAAATTAGTTCAACTTTCGCTTTTGATTTGCAATTTAATTTGCTTATATTTCCTTTCGTTTACAATTATTCTTTATTCTACATATATCAAAAAGAAAATATCGCAGTTTTACTAACAATTATAGTCAAAATGGAAAATATGTCACGAGAAGAGAAATTCAAAGCCATGAAGCTGCCGGAGCTCAAAGCGTACTTACAAAATCGAGGAATTACTGTTAACAGTTACCTCAAACCCGGACTCCTATACCTATAGCTATTGCTTGTGCCGTTGAAGAAATGAGTCTTCCATTGCTTTTTCAAGTCAGTGAAACCCAAGGCCAAGACCAGTTAAATCTAAGCCGTCGTTTGAGAGTTCATGATATTCAGCTGCCTGATCCTTTTAAAATGAATGTTTTAAACGATTTTAAGCATTCTCGCCTTGTTTGATATATATTTAGCCTAATCTTATCATCTCATATATCACTCCTCAGAATATGACAAGCAAAGTCTAGCAGCTTATAAATATCTTTTACATATCGTACGCATTAAAAAAGGCTGCGTTTTATATGCTAGACGGAGATTAGGATTATTATATTTTCCGTACTAGTTATTACTGATACAGGGTCTGGATGGTCTTCAGTAGGACCATTTTGTCCAACAAAATGAAGGCTACATATATAGTACATATGTAACTATCCTTCGGCTTCGTACAGACAAATTTATCGCCTCTGTTGCATGCACGTATCCAGCGCTCTCGTTTTGGGCTATGGTATCTATAGCCCCAGGAAAATGTAAAAAAAAAGATATCAAACATGGCCGAGCGTATAATATACTGTATAGAACAATATAGAATGGTTACGACTAAAAAGTGCGCTTGCCGGGTACTTGTAAAAGCGACTCACGGTATCCTGATCGGTTAAAACGAAACAGTAATGGAGCTGATATCTTCTTTTTACATTTTCCTGGGGCTAAATACCATAGCGCAAAACGAGAGCGCTGGATACGTACATGTCACAGAGGCGATAAATTTGTTATGTATAGCCTTCATTTTGTTGGACAAAATGGTCCTACTGAAGAACATCCAGACCCTGTATCAGCAATAACTAGTAGTATGGAAAATATAAGTAATAATCCTAATCTCCGTCTAATAAATGCATACGATATGTAAAAGATATTTATAAGCTGCTAGATTTTGCTTGTTCATATTGTGACGAGTGATATATGAGATGCTTAAAATCGTTTAAAACATTCATTTTAAAAGGATCAGGCAGCTGAATATCGTTAACTCTCAAACTGACGGCTTAGATTTTACTGGCCTTGGGCTTCACTGACATGAAAAAGCAATGGAAGACTCATTTCTTCTACGGCACAAGCAATAGGTAGGAGTCCGGGACCCCGGGTTTGAGGTAACTGTTAACAGTAGGCCTAATTCCTCGATTTTGTAAGTACGCTTTGAGCTCCGGCAGCTTCATGGCTTTGAATTTCTCTTCTCGTGTCATATTTTCCATTTTGACTATTGTTTCATGACGAAAGCGAGCAAATTTATCTATTGAATGGCCGAAACATTTGTGTATTTTGTATTACGCTCCGCCATGTTTGTCCGTGTTTCCAATTTCTCGAGCACAAAACCGCCAAAGTGGTTCCATTGTGTTTGTGACTTGTTGACATATATTAAAGTGATATAACAAGCTTTCGTTGGTAGGGTACAACTACCTGAAAAATATAAGGAGAATAGTCGACGTTTCGACCGAAGGCCTTCGTCTGGATCGAGTCCCTTATTCCCTACTTTTCAGGTGGTTGCAAGTTTGTTATTATTGGCACTACTCCTATACACTGCCGTAACACTGGCACAGACAGTTCAGACAGTTCAAGATTTAATATATGACATACATATTAAAATCAACCCGCATCATGTTACCAGATTCTGCACGCAAAACTATATAACCAATCAAATATTTTCATGAGTGTAGACTGTAGTAAAAATATAAACTATATAGCAGAATATAGTGAAATATTCATTAAGAGTGACAAAGTCCAAACAATATGGAAAATGCAGACAGTGGCAACTTTACAACACGCTAATAGACTGGTGGCCGGTTCATAGGAATGTACAAAGCACAGCTATGTACGTCACAACACTGTCAAAACTGACAAGATATTATATAGTTCAAACTATATGCAAGATACAACACACGTTAATATACCTGTATAATGGTCAATCAGTTGGATTCCACGTTGCCTTCCCATGGATTATTTCGCATCTTTTCCTCAATTCATGTCTGAAAGAAACTCTAGTAGCAGTTCAGACCCCTGAAGACTTTTTCATAAGCTTAGTATTGTTATTGCTACTATTAAAGCGAAATGAAAAGCGGACCACTATCGTGCTTCTGCTTTGAGCTTTCCGACTAAGGATTGAGTCAATGACAGTGAAAGGAAATTCGTGAAACGTATATGCATCATAATGCATACTGAGGTAAAAATGATAGTGCATATACCAAGATATAACACATGCTGACTTTAATGATATTGTCCTCTATTAGTAACTATATAGGCATGAACCTCCCACGCACAGAAGCACTTGAAGTTGCCATGGGGTACCGCCATATGGCGTCAAATCTCCGCCAAAATTCATGTTCGCATTTTCAACATTAATGTTTGTATATTTTTCAACATCAATGCATGTTCACATTTTCAACATCAATGTTCGCATTTTCAACGTCAATGTTCGCATTTTCAACATCAATGTTCGCATTTTCAACAACATTGTTTGCATTCTTATTTAATTTATTTTTAAAAACCAAAATTCATTCGTATTCGCACTTCTGGCGTGCCGAACGAGGAAACAAATATGCTATTTTAGAGAATTCTCCGGGACGATGAAATCACACCAATCCACTGATTAGTTCATATCAGTGACATCAATTCCATTAAGGGACGTAGCCAGGGCGGGGGGAGTCGTGGGAGCCGCAGTCCCCCCTTTTGGAAGTATTTATTGCTAATATATCCTTACTTCAAAATTAATTAAAATTAATTCTACGCAGTCTTCAAGTATGCTTGTTTATTCAGTAAGGCCCCATTTACACTATACCGGATTGCATCGGAGCGTATAGCGATTTTCATACCGGATTCGGTATGTGCCGGAGCAGTGTAAACAGGCTAATCCGGTACGCTTCGGTACAAAATCGGTTTTGGCGTGTATGTTTTAACATTGTCGCCTTTATTTGCTCGCTTTACAATACTTTAATATAGCTGTTGTTTGTTTCGCCTTGCAACCATTTACCATTTCTGCCGAATACAAATAAAGAAAACGATAATAACATTGACTTTTCGCTTTCGAAAGAGCAAAATTTAAAGAAATACTCGTCAATTTTGGATTAGAGCGAAACGAAGCAACGTCTGGTGGTCAAGCTTTTTAAACAAAGTTATACTTTACAAAGAAAACGGGTGTTACTTCTTGTTTTTAATAAATTTTGGTATATTGGCTACTTGTTTCCATGCCGACAGTGAAAGATATGAGCTGGCAACAGAGCGAAGCGGCATAGTGTAAACACCCTTGTTTTTTACTTCGGAGTAAAAATTAATCCGGTGCCTAACCGGGAACGGCAAACGGCAGCTAGGTTCTTGGCAAAATTTTCGTTGAATGTTTACGTTTCATATTTTCTTTCTTGTGTCAAAAGAATAATTATGTGTTTCAGTTTTAAAACAGCAAGTTAATTTAGGCTACTCTATATTGCCTGATACCGTAAAATGTTTCTTTGCCTGCCGTTTGATGTACAACGCTAAGTTTAAACTCTCTATTATGTACCTACTCAACTTGATCAATTGTTCTAATAAAGAAAACAAGAAAACAAACTTAACAAAGTGCTTATACTGAGGGAAGTCAGAATGTAAATCCTAATATACATCGTTAAAAAATAAAAATAAAATAAAAAATAATCAAATCAAATTGTTCAAATTAAATGACGTTTTCGCAGGTACAATCGCACAAAGTGTTGGGTTTAATTATTCAAAACAATCTAAAAATTTAAATGGGACGAGCAAATTCGATCAATCGTCACCAAGGCCTTCAAATGGTTATACGGTCTTCGGGTATTATGCCACGGTGGCATCCCTCCTGCTGACCTTACCAACATATACTGTTCGCGCTTATTCGTTCTGATTCTGGAATACTGTTGTGAGGTGTGGCATTACGCGATACCCCGCTATCTGTCTGACGAACTGGAAAGAGTAGAAAAGCGTGCTATGCGCATTATCTTTCCCGGCCACTCATACGATGAAGCCCTCCAATTGGCTAATTGCACAAGACTTAGCGACAGGCGAAACGAAACTTGTATAAATACCTTACAGAAGATTGTTAAACGTGCAGGTCCCCTTGCTGAACACGTGACACAATCTAGAGCTTGTGCTCAACAATATTATATTAAAAACTTAAATAATCTGTCATTGTATATATATAAGTGCAGAACTGAACGTTTTAAAAACAATTTCTTTCCAAGAGCAATTGCTGAACTGAATGCCATGAAATAGAGAAAGGAACCTACCTTAGATTAAATGGTTAAACAATTTATATTTTAATAATATTCTTAACTTAATATTCTTAACTTATATATTAAAAATATTCTTAACCTATTTTACCTTAAATTTTATGACCATGTAAATAACTATTAACTAAATTTGACTTTGAATGTAAACATATTGTAATTCATCTTTTGTGCAAAAATGTGTCATTAAACACCAAATAATAATAATAATAATAATAATAATAACAATTTTTATTTTAGTTCTGGAAACTCCTTGAAAAGTCCAGGAATTTCAAAGTGAACCCTGGAAAATTAAACTTGTGTGTAAGATACTTAAAGTACTAGAAAATACATGCATACAGAAACCCCTCGCCTTGCTGACAAAACCATTGTATTTTCCGAACATGAAGTATTCAAAGTAGTTTCTTGGTAACACCATAGGCAGCCCAAAACGGCGTGTAGAATGCACCAAATGCTTCCAAATGTCAATTTATATTAAGCTCGCCCCATTCCTCTGTCATTTGTCGCGCACCGCAAGCGCTCAATGAAAAGCATTGTTCGTATATATAGAATATACCTAAGGTTGGCAGCTATATATCTCAACTGACAACTGACGAATATACGACTTCGGCAAAACGAAAAATACTTCGCACACGTAAATAAAACATGATAAAAAGTTACACCACAATAAACTCTGATAATTTTTCTATATACCCGCACTCATAAATTTTGTTTTCAAGACTGCAAGAAAGATGAAAAATTTGCACAAACGTTTCATGGTTTTACGAAAATTGTGTTGTCTCCATGCGGGATGCTAGAGGTTATTTCATTCGTCTTATTTTCAAAAAAATTACGCGATTCAATTGGTTGAAAAAATAAACAGTTTGTGACGTTTTATAGTAAAAATTTGGTTTCAGGGGGAGTTGAACTACAACAGGAAAAGTGCTAAAACACAAGAGTGATTTCTTTTCGAAGATGAAATGGTGGATTTTAACAACTTTTTTCATCCATCCTTAACTTTTATCACAGCAAAACAACCAGGCAACTTTTGGCTACATGTACACGTAATGTCATAAAATTCTGAGCAATAATGGCAAAGAAAATTTGTTAACAAGACGGCGATATGTGAACACGCTTCGTTGTGAATGTTTATAGCGCTTTTAATACTGTAACTTGGAACAATAGGTTGGATCATTCATTTTTCCCTATAGTGAATCAAGTATTCAGTATTAAATAGGTGCTTGTACTGGATCTCTAGATCTAGTTATAATTTTAAATACTAGCTAATATAGCAAGAATATTTCGAAGTGAATTACAATATTAATTTCCGACGTATATGACGGGAAGATTAAATATTAAAGAACTTCGCGAGTATTTGCAGTAGACATACGAAAATACCACCAAAAAATTCCGCTTGATCGATACTATATATTCAGAAATATTCATATAATTTTATTGTTTCTCGCTCAATTTCAAGCGAATTTTGTACCTTGAAATGATCAATGCGGTGAAATTTATGCAAATGACACATTATCAATTTTGCAGTTGCATTTTGAATGTTCCGCCTGATTCAAATGCTCGTCTTTTTGCTTCTTTTCCACGTATAATAATAACAAATATACCAAAAGAATCGCCATCTTCCATTCTATAGCTCGGAGCAGTCTCGGGAAATTGCGAAATAATCTAAGCCTATTATGGCAATTCTCGTGATCGGAAAGTGTTCGGCCAACTTCGGACGCCAAATTCTTGGTAAAGCATTACAGTTTCCTGGTAAAGACTGCAGGAATCACTTCCGGAGTGTTTGTTTACCCTAGATACGGATTTTGATTGGCTTAGGCAGAAAAACAAATCTTTTAGAGCAATTTTCCTGATTATCGCGCACGGGAACGCACAAGCGTTGAAATGTATTGTGTTGTAGTTTTGTTTGAATCGCATTCTGAAGACGTTTTTGGCTTTATTTTGCAAACTGATAGTGCTAGTAATGATGGAATGTCTTCGTATGAAGACAAGTATCTCAACCTGGCATTGGGAGTCGTGTCTGGAGTTTCAAGGCAAGTATTTGTATCAGTTCTAGACAATTTCAATGTTTTGCCGTTGCCATGGCGTTGTAAATTTGTTTGTATTTAGTATGGCTTCACTAGTACGACCAAGTATGTCCTCATATCGCTTTTTTGTGTTGAAATAATCGTTTCATACTGAAATTGACAAATATAAATGGTATTTATTTATATTGTTGACGAAAATTTATGGTGTTTTAGGCATAAAAATCTCTGATTCCTAGGCGAACTAAAATGAGCCTTGAGCACATGTTTGGTTGTTTGTTACATACATAATAGCCAAGTATTCATACTTATATCTTACTAGTTGGCAATTGATAAAACTAGAATAGTAAAGCGAATAGTGCGAATAGTCGACGAATAGTGCGAATAGTCCGCGAATAGTCGACGAATAGTGCGAATAGTCCGCGAATAGTCGACGAATATTACGAATAGTCGACGAATAGTGCGAATAGTCCGCGAATAGTCGACGAATAGTACGAATAGTCGACGAATAGTGCGAATAGTCCGCGAATAGTCGACGAATAGTACGAATAGTCGAAGAATAGTGCAATAGAGACTTTGCAAGGCTTTCCACCGTGCTGTAGAACTAAATTTACCGGGGCGAAGCGGGGGGTGGGGCTCTATTGACAAACATGAAATCGTGAAAACATTCGTTGATGTCAATGACGTCATACGTAATCGGTAAAAATTACGGGACCACTGAGTTTTAACAAATATTTAACAGGAAGTAGAATGACAATCAGTGGCGCCGTGGGACCCATGTTTTTTTTTTGGGGGGGGGGCAAGGGCAGTACTTTTCCGACAAACCGAAAAAATTTTCCGACAAACCAAAAAGTTTTCCGGACGACAACATTTTAAATCTTCACCCCCCCCCCGTCGACAACTTTGACAATTTCCGACAGCCTTGACAATTTTCCGACAATTTCCGGCAGCATTGGCAATTTTACGACGGGTGTCAACAATAGGGGAGGGCCATGTCCCCCCCTGACCCCCCCCCCCGGCCACGGCGCCACTGATGACAATCACTAGACGTATGACGTCATTGACGTACGTCGACGAATGTTTTCACGATTTCATGTTTGTCAACAGAGCCCCCCCCCGGTAAATTTAGTTCTACAGCACTGCTGCAAAGCCTTGCAAAGTCTCTATTGCACTATTCGTACTATTCGTCGCCTATTCGTACTATTCGTCGACTATTCGTGGACTATTCGTACTATTCGTCGACTATTCGCGGACTATTCGCACTATTCGTCGACTATTCGCGGACTATTCGCACTATTCGTCGACTATTCGTGGACTATTCGTACTATTCGCACTATTCGCTTCACTATTCTAGTTTTATCAATTGCCCTTACTAGTTGGCTCTTTTTATAATTTTATATGGCACCATGTCTATAAAAGTTTTTATTCGCACTGATGAATATATTGATCATGTTCCTATCTGCTGTTCCTGTTTCATAGCCTCAGGGAAGTAGAGTTCTGATGAGTCGTGAGAACCCCACTCACCAACCCAGAGGGAAGGTAGGGGGATGAGTAGAGGTAGAGGGAAGCCCAGCCATTAGGACCTAAGGTTTCGAAAGCTACCTGTCTAGCATCCCCACTAGGCCCCATAGTACATGACGGATATGATGATCCTGACGTCAGGAATGTTCTCCCAGATTTTGCTCCTCACTGACATGTCCAGGATCCATTTCGATCAACTGTGAGCTTGAGTTCATTCGGCTCAATGAACTGTGAGCTTGAGTTCATTCGACTCTTTTTTACTAAGGGAATGCTTCGGGAGGTAGTTTCCTGGCCATACCAATACATATGCCCACATACAAATAACTCAAAAGTTATCCCCATATACTAATAAAAAAGGGTCTTGCAGTCCACCAACCTTGAGAGGTTGATTGCCTTTTAGTATAATATGCAGGTTTGCTAAAGATCGACAGTGAGATTGAAAATTATTGGAGTGTAAAAACCTTATATCATGGTCTGTGGGCAATAAACATAATTTCTCGGGTTAGGTACAAAGCGCTTATGGCGTTTGTGAATATGGTAGATCCTGTACTAAAGACTACAGCAATAAACTGCATCAACAACTGTACCAGCCGTCACAGAATATTGTTGTTGCAGACAAACACACTGTCAAATCAAGAAATAGGTTGGGGGTTAGGCAGTTCATGAAAGCTAGATGACCTACTATGTGGGGAATAAATCTGTGGGTTGCTGCAGACAATCCTAATGGTTATATTGCGACTTTGAAATTTATACAGGAAGAAGTCCAGATATTCATCGCAACAGATTTGGGTATGACGTGGTGATCTGATATCAGTTTGGTTACAGTCTTAGGTCTTTTGTAGTACAATATAAAGGAAATATTTTCACCACATAATCCAATTATGTGCTTTGGCAAACATTACTGCTTTAGCAAACATTACTGCCTTGGAAAACATTACTTTTTTATAACTACTAATTATGATGATGCCAGCCCAACAACACTTGATCATGCTATTTGCAAATATTTTCATGTTCTAGATTGTGAAAACAATCAATTTCTAAACAAATGAGTAGTGATTATTTCAAATTTCAATAGCATGACCCAATTTTGAGGCTGGTTATGCCACTAATAACTAAAGTCAATTCTGTAATGATTATCTAAGAATGTATGTAGTAATTGTAGAAATAAAGACATTTTGCTAATCATGATTTGAGTGTTCTTTTGTGGGTATCACAGACTTATTTTGGTGCCATACTATCTTTGGAGAGTAAGAAATATTGAAAATTTGTATTGATAACATGTTGCAGCAATAAAAAAGGACCTTTGATAAAGGTATTTGTTTCATGTGAGCACAAAATGTAAATTTTACTCCACTACCTAGTTTATATAAAAATTCAATAAAAATATTTCTATTTATGCTACATGCATGAAACTTCGGGTACTTGTAGATCATAACCGTGTCTTTCAGTCATACTCATAAAATTTTTTGACATATTTGAAATTTGAACCGCTAAATACATTTATGCATAATTGTAACATTTTTTTATATCATAATTTATGCAAATTTATGCGAGTAAATCGTTAACCAAGCTCCGGTTGAAATTGAAATTGGTATTGTTGGAAAGCGGAAGTCCTCCTCTTTCGAACGATGCAATTTCTGTTTCCGTGCGATGTATAATTTGAGAGATATAAGCGTTTGAAACAACACCACTCGAAATTGGTACTTTTCGACCGGATGAGAATGAGTTATGTAAAACTGTTCTATATATCACTATAAAACTGTTTTTATATCAAAACAAATTTGCATTTTGCCCTGTTTTATTTAATATCATATAGTGGGGCAGTATTCACAGTATAAATATATACAGTCACTAGTTTTTGTTAAAAACTATACATGTACTTTAAAGTTTTGAACTAGGGAGATGTTTAGGTTATATATAAACAACCTCATATCAAAGTTCTGAAAGTTTCATAAATTTTTATTATAGAATACGAAACTTTCAGAACTTTGATATGAGGTTGTTTATATATAAATGCAAAATTCCATGTTGGGGTTTTAATATAAACTATACTAGCACCCTTACAAATTGCCGCCTATTTTTGGGAAATATACATACACTATTAAATTGATCCAATCTATTGATCCAAGTTAAATTAAAACGCTATAAATAAATTCACCTATATAAACTTTGCCGAGCAAGGTTCACAAGTCACAAAGAAACATGATCACATATCGCCGTCTTGTTAACAAATTTTCTTTGCCATTATTGCTCAGAATTTTATGACATTACGTATACATGTAGCCAAAAGTTGTCTGGTTGTTTTGCTGTAGATAAAAGTTATGGATGGATGTAAAAAGTTGTCAGCAAAATCCACCATTTCATCTTCGAAAAAAAATCGCTCTTGCATTTTAGCACTTTTCCTGTTGTAGTTCAACCCCCCTGAAACCAAATTTTTACTATAAAACGTCACAAACTGTCTATTTTTTCATCCAATTGAATCGCATAATTTTTTTGAAAATATGACGAATGAAATAACCTCTAGCATCCCGCATGGAGACAGCACAATTTTCGTAAAACCATGAAACGTTTGTGCAAATTTTTCATCTTTCTTGCAGTCTTGAAAACAAAATTTATGTGCGGGCATATAAACAAATTATCAGAGTTTATTGTGGTATAATTTTTTATCATTTATTTACGTGTGCGAAGTATTTTTCGTTTTGCCGAAGTCGTATATTCGTCAGTTGAGATATAGTTGCCAACCTTAGGTATATTCTATATATACGAACAATGCTTTTCATTGAGCGCTTGCGGTGCACGACAAATGACAGAGGAATGGGGCGAGCTTAATATAAATTGACATTTGGAAGCATTTTGGTCCGTTCTACACGCCGTTTTGGGCTGCCTATAGTAACACGATAATTTTGTTAAGAATATTTTTACAAATGAAAAATCCCCTAAAAATATCAATTTTAATTACAAAATTATCAATTCCCCAAACATACTATATGTTAGGTATGTTATTATACGTAATATAAGCTTCAATTTAAGGTAAAATTCAACCTCAAACGCTTCGAAAGACGTTTTAAAATGTTCTTTATAAAACTAAACTGCCTTTATCGAAAAACTTTGAGTTTGAGATAAAATGATTTCAAATGCCCGCATTCAAACAACTTTGCTTTCTTTTTATTTATTAAACATTTTAATATAATAAAAAAGGTCATCACTGAATATTTAAAACAAACCTACCTTGGTTAACGTCGGCGCCTTTGCTACCTTCTTTCAGCAATTCTTTCGCCTTTATATTTTCTTAAAAAGCTTTTGAAATTCACAAAATCTTGCAAGAAAGAAATATATTTGCAAGAAATCATCAAGTAATCAATGTTCGCTATTCATGACAGTCCGTCATATTTTTGAGATCAGTGAGAATGACCATCCACCGAAACACCGCGATCATTGATAAACTTCAGACTTCGCTAGTTAATGCGTTCGTTTTCCCGGGTGTAAATTTCCGACAACCCCTTCCCCCCCTTTACACTCGAAAGGGCTGTTTTTAGCCATCTTTTAGGTCAAAATTTCCGAAAATTTTGGCATTTTCCGTGAAGGTGGTGGGGGGTGGGGCGGTCGCCCCCACCCGAGAACCGAGATTCCCGCCACTGCCTGTATAAAACAGTCATTGGATTATCATTACCCCTGTATGATTGTCCGAATTCTGAATATCACAAAAATGTCAGTCGTGTCAAATGTGAGTCGTGAATTGACAATATTCCAATTATTGTTCCCTTGAAATCTGAAATGATGGATTTTTCTCTCGTGAAACGTGATTTAAATGTCTAGCCGTGAGCTGCGATTGTAATTTTTGTCCGGAGGCGAGACGATTTTTGAGGTCGGAAGAACAAAGGCTGGACGAGTAGTGAGTAGTGTTAATGTGCAGAAGAGCAATATTTTATGCTTCGAATGTAACAATTTTACTGTGCATGTATTTTGTTTACTAAATATATCGCTTGGTTTTAAAAGTCTCCAAAAAATATATAAAAATACGGTGAAAGTCTAATAATACTCAAGACTGAAAGGAACATTTATGCGGTTAAAAAGTTGTGTATGTGAAACGTGAAATGCTGTTTTTCTTCACGTGAAACGTAATATTAGCATCCCAAAGGTCGCGTGTTCGATTCCCACCGTGGTCAGGCTAACTTTTCGGCCTGCCCGGTGTGGATATACACTCAGAGTAACATCAAAAACAAAACAATGATATGTTGTACAAAACAGTGGTGACCAGATTACTTATTTGCCAATGCCCAAGAGTTGAAGATAGAGACAAAGAGGAATGGAAGTGACGTGCGAAAGGTAACAATATCGTACTTTTTGTGTATAAAAAACTGCGGTTTTGTAATTTTGCAATTAGTTGCGCTGTTTTTGTGTTGAAGCTGTGGGTGAAAAAATCAAACGACTGTTTGGATTTGTGAGTGATGCGGGTAGCGTACGTATCTTCTTACGATTTTAGAGTCTTCGTAACGATTTTGATGAGACAGTGTTGATAAATATCCCTGTAAAAAATGTGAAAAAATGCAGACAGCTCGAGGCAAGAGAAAGTAAAAATAGAAAATGGAGTTAATGTTTGAGATTATTCCTGATAAGGTGGTGGATCAGGCTGGTTTGGAGTTTGGAGGGGTTGAGTTTAAAATTCTTATAATGATTGTATTGATAATTATTTGACGAATAAACGAGTGTTTACTTCAAAGCATGTTAATGCTTTTGATGTTTTTAAACATTTCCTACGTTCTCCGGTGGCTGCGTCAAGTCAACACACTCCTTGTGCACAAGGAAAGCGCTGTTTGTGGAGCAACTCCGTTTGGAGAGAAGCCTTTTGGCAAAAACAATTATAGTACTATTGAGTATTGGTACTATATATAGTATTATTAATAATTTTTTGAGTTCGTGGAATTTCAATTCTTTTACGTTGGAACATAGATAGATGCATGATACATATATAGATATAGATGGATGATAGATAGTTTATAGACCTTATTCATAAATCGTGATGCTATTGTGTCGACTTTAACGTTAACGGCTTGTCTGTTGTTCCTTATTTCAATTTATAACGATTTTTTAGTGTATTTTAAGGCTTTGTGCCCATAACGAAAGCTGTAAACGAGCATAAAAACGACCGGTTTTTCTCCCGTTTTTTGTGTGGAAAATATGACGTAGCGATGGTGTTTATCCAGAAGCGAAAAACAGTATTTTACTGAGATTTTAACGTTAATATCAGTGGCGGCGCTAGGGTGGTGGTGGTGGGGGGGGGGGGGGAAATGCCCCAAATTATCTATTCCCCCCCCCCCCATTTTGCCCCCCCCCCCCTCAAAAAAATTATTAGTCACTAAAAGCGACTAAAGGCTACACAAGTGTTTTGTCGTTATCGGAAAATGTATGGCTTGTAAGTTGTCATTACTCATTAGTGAATGCGCGTATACATGAAACTGTTTTTTACAGTTTCAATATTAGTTTGTAAATCTCTGAATGGTAAAACTTGCCAATACTCCAATAATACGTCTCAAAAAAAGACAAAAAAGCTTTAGTTTTGCAGAGTTAAATTCTGAAACATGTAAGGCACTAATAAGATGAAAGTATCATGAAATTATTTGAATAAACCACATCGCATATATGGGGGGCGAATATCCTAGAGAGGGGCGATATTCCTAGGGTATTCGCCCCACCCCCCTGGGAGGCGATATTCCTAGGATATTCGCCCCTGGAGGCGATATTCCTAGGAATATCTCCCCTCTTTTGAGGGGGGGGGGCGAATCTCCTTCGGGGGGGGGGGGGCGAACTTATTAAAAATTCTATCTTGCCCCCCAGAATATGAGTTTTCCCCTCAAATGCCCCCCAAAATTCGGAGGCCTGGCGCCGCCACTGGTTAATATATAGGTTATTCCGTAAAAAATCAAGACAACTATGGAATGAAAGTATAATTTTTGGAATTTGACATTAATATGAAAGAAAACAAGAGGTCAAAAATCACAAGAGAACGTCAAATGTTATTGACTCGTACGGGAAAATATATGAACCATGCCTGTGCCTGTGGCTCGATGACACTGCATGCAAGCAGCTTACAAGTTTAAAAAATGAAGGCTACATTACCTGAGTGAGTTGTAATCTTATTTCTTCAACAATAGTTTCATATTTCTTACGATTCTGGTCAGTGTAGACGTTTTGTAAGGGTTGTTGGTTGTTTGCTTGTTTTGGCCATACAAACTACGACAATACAAACAGTGTTTCCTTTTCCGATTGACTCCAGCATCTTTTGCTTTAAATACCATGTTATATTTTCTCAGAAGTATTATTTCAACTTTCAAGCTCAGTTTTAAAGATATTGTTTTTTAAAAAAGCCGTAATATTTTCGAAAAAAAGCTGCCATAGCCGACAGCAAAAAGTATTTTGTTAATTTTCCCGCGTTTTTCCCGTATCCTAGGATACGAGGCCTCGATCACGATTTATGAATAAGGTCTATTAAAAATACACATATTGTACTGTAGCTTAGAAGCTGCATTGCGTGCATGCAATATTACCATCCAAATATAAGTCACATACAATTAAAATAAGTACAAATTAGGAAAAAGTGTTATAATAGTATAGAACTATTTACAATTTAGACGAAAGAATAAAAGTGTTTAAAAGTCGACTGTTTGTGTTCACGGTGTAATCAACAAAACACGACACTGTCACTGTCTTAAGTAATAATGTGCCTCCTGTTTTGGTGGCAAAAGATGAGCCAAACGTTCCCGACCACCGAAGTTATTATGCAGTTTTGTTGATTGCAGTTCGACTTTGGAAACATTATTAAAAATCGGTTTCATGTCAAACACCTCAACGGCCAAAAAATGATATAATTTCTCTATACTACAGATTTTCAGGACATAATACTTTTATACCAAATACCCAGAAAGATAGAAACAAGCAAGATAATTACCGGAAGAAGTCTAAAAATGTACGTTTTTAGTATTCCTCTATCACATTGTTGCTTTATCCTCTCGGCTTCTTTTACCCAAATATGAGTTGGAGGTAGAACACCTGACTTCCAACGGGCCAGAACCTCCTGGATAATAGCTCTTGATTCTTGATATTTCTTCTGTTGCAGATAAACAACGGATAACAAAAATCTTGCACCGTCACAGTTTTCTATCTCAATGCTTCTCTTGATAGCGTTCTCAGCATCATCAGCTTTACGAAGAGCCAATAATATTTCAGTCTTGCAACGCAGAGCATAACTTAACTGGACATGTTCCACACTCTGAAAGATTTCCTCCGCCCGTTTCACAAGTTCAAGCGCACGATCATGGTCATTTAGTTCTTTGTACACAAGGGCATAAGTCATACACACACCTGCTACATAAATATGATTTTTTCCCAAAACATTTTCGTAAATGGTTAATGCATTAGCGTGAAATTTCAATGATTCATTCAGCAGGTCATTCTTTTCTTCCGGGTTGGCAATCATTTCCGCATAACGTAAGTAAATTTTGCCCGAGAAATTGGTTGCTTGTGCTCTTGTTAAGTGCCGCTCGTATGTCGTGATCTTAGTCATTTGACGTGCCTGGTCTACTGTCTCTTTAGCTTTGGATATGTCTTGCTTGTCGCGGTATATTATTGCCAAATTGCAAAGCCTCGCTATAACCTCTTGATGATCGTCCCCGAAAGATTTTTCAGCAAGATGGATCGACTCCTTCATAGTCTGCTCTGCGAGGTCGAATTTGGTCTGTAATTTATACGTCCAAGAGAGAACATTCAGTATGGAAGATTTCAGTGCTTTCCATTTTTCGCTATCGTCACCATGCGTCAAGCGCAGACCTTCTAACACAGCCACAGCTTCTTCTAACACAGCCACAGCTTCTTCAAAGCGATTTGCTTCTCGGTAGTAAAAACCAAGGGTTTTAAGTACATGGCAGTATCGAATACTTTTCATAGGTTTGGGGAGACGACGCACAATTTCATGAGCAAGTTCACAATATGAGATGCGTTCAGCTTCGGTAACACCAGGAACGTGATAAAGACAATCTGCAAGAAAAGCTAAGATAACAACAAATTCTTCACAATCTGTCCATTGTTTAACTTTGCCAAAATTAATAATCGACTTCAAATGTGGACTTGCTAACACCTTAATGGAGACGCTACTTCGATCGTAATCGGGAATCGCTTTTTCCAAACTCTCTCGTGAGGAATGTAGCAAAGTGGCGTATTCCTTTCTCCTTTCCTCAGTATCCAATTTTTGCGCAGCAGCACGTTCCTCTCTTACGCCTACGAATGCCTCTCCCATTACTTGATGGAATGCAATATTTTCCACTGTTTCAAATGAGGAGGACGAATCTGACAGTAAAGAACAGCGTGAAATTTCAGCCATGATCTCATCAATTATTGCATCACACGAAAGCGAGGCTTGGACAAAGTTTGAAACAATGACTAAAGGTACCGGGCTTATGGTGCAATATGACAGGAAGTCAAATGCATGACGAAGGACATTGCTATATTCGGCTAGGCGGTTTGTAGCCAGTCGTGCAGCAATAACCATCGAATGGGGATAGATGTTGTCTTCAAAAGCTCGAAATGTCAGCTTCCCTTTGTGTTTCCGATACAATTCGAGAAAGTTTTTCCACGAGAAATTACTAGATGGACGATCTCTAATCATCTGACTAACATAGGTCGCTGAGCACGCAATAGATAGTGGGAAATAATCTAGTTCTCTTGCTAAACATACAGCGAATTCATCAGCTTTAAGACCACTGATTTCCTCAAGCAAATTTACTGCATCTTTTTCTTCCAATCCATGCTTCAAAGTGTACGGTTTAGCGTATTCATGACAGACTGGAGCAACATCTCTATTTTGGGAGGTTATGATAATTTTGCCATCTCCCCAATTTTCACAACCGGGTTGCGGTAGTATTCCTTTAAAATCTTTATCACAAAACATGTTATCGAAAATGAGAAGCCACTTTCCAGGGTATTTAATTAGAATATTTCGTAATGTCTCCATATACAATTGCACGACTTTAATCTCGTCGCTTTCTTTGGTATTATCTGCCTTAACCAGGTTTAACTGATGTAACACGTCTTTTGTAGATTTTAATAACGATTTAATTGACTGAACATCGATTGTCAACACTACTGGACGATTGTCAATGTCATTTGGTGTGTCTTTTAGAAAATTTTCCCCGAATTGTCGCGCCAACTGCGTTTTGCCTGAACCAGGAGGGCCAGTTAAGTAAAGACTTGTCAAATGCGCCTCGTTTTCACTGTTCATGCTTTCGTATATGGACCACATTTTTTCAACTTCACGACTTCGTTCGAAACATTTGTGAAAGGGTTTTCCTGGAAGTGTTGACAGTGTTGGCAAAATCTACAAATTAAAAATAGAAACACCGGTTTCAGAATACTAGTTTCTTATAATGCTAGTTTCTTGTCATTAGCACGGATATAATACTATAATTAATATCAAACAACAGTATACTTTCTATAGTTGTTTAACGTTGAAGTTGCAAGATGTCGATGTTGGTTATGAAGTCGTAGTGATGTTGCTGTTTAATATTAATATGCTAGTGTTATATCCGTGCTAATGACAAGAAACTAGCATTATAAGAAACTAGTATTCTTATACGGTGATTGCTAGAAAGTAAACCCTAACCTAACCCTAACTTATTTTAAAAATTAAAAATTGATATAAAAACGGAAACCTTATTTTGAAGTATACTATCTAGCAATTGCCCTATAACTATATCAACATCTGCATCAACAACGATAAAATAAAGTATATTTAATAGAGGGTTCTAATAATATGTATAAGGACGTTCCCTGCTGGCAGAGGTCTCTATTTGTGCTGGGAACTCGAAGGAGAAGAGACCTCTGCCTAGATCCGACACTTCCTCAGTCCATGATCGTGGACGAGTCAAACTAGTTTGTAAAACAAGTTCTGAAACCGGTTTAGAGAAACAAATAGTACGCATGCTTAGAGCTGAATTACGCTGTAATGACATTGAGCCCGTAGTGTCAAAATGGCGGCTTGGACAGCGTGGTCATTTCGAGGTTTTTCATGTTGTTTGAAGTGCTCTAAGTTATGTAATTGATATTTTCAAAGATGAAACTGTGAAAGCAGTGACAGAAGAACAAAACAAAACAATCTTTTCTGTTTTATCGGGCCGAGATACATTTGCTTGCCTTCAAACTACGGTAAGTCTTTGAATTACGAAGTTGCTCCCGCAAAAACCGGTTTGATATCACGTGGTGAAAATCACTCGTTGTCATGGCAATTCTTGCACATGCGCGACAGAAAACGTGTCAGACCTAGGCAGAGGTCTCTTCTTCTTCGAGTTTCCAGCACAAATAGAGACCTCTGCCAGCAGGGAATGAAGGACGCAGCTGAAACTTAATCGTCACGAACTAAGGGCTCGCTGACTTTTTATTTTGGAGTGGGGGAGGCTAGTCCATTGAGGTGCGCCCTCATAAAACTGCGGTGTGACGTGTTTTCTTCGGTTAACCAGCTCGCACACTCTCACCACAGTTTAGGCCTGGAAACTAAGTCTAGGGAAAATGTTGATGTCAGAATGCCATAGACTAAACATGATGTCTGTGACGTTTCCGCACTTTCTCACTCAGGATCAATTAATCACATCAATTAGCCTTTCTCACGCTTACGAATATCCGCCATTTTTGGGTGGCATCTAATTCTCGTTAACCAATGCAGACAATTAAAACAATGTGAAAAGCAATTTTTTAAAATAAACTAACCATTTACCGAGCAAATTTACTATCATTCGTCAAAAAAACTATAAAAAGTCGCTGTTATGTGGACTTATCTCGCAGACTTCGGCTGAAAAGCCACCCAAAAATGGCGGCGTGAGAAAGGCTACTTCAGTTGCACGATGCACGCGATAATGGCATCTGCCCCGAGCTCTCCTTAATCTAAAGCCGATATCCGAAATAAAATGAATTAATTATCCACGCATTATCGCAAGAATTAATTATCCATGCATTTATCAAAGCATTATCGCGGTTGTTGCTGCATTATTCGTTTGATACTTCAATTGGACGTCACTTTGTCCGCTTCTTGACATGTATTTCTTGCTTTTATATTTATTTAGTTAAATATTTCAACCTGAATGAGAAATTTATTTTATTAAAGAATTCTTCGGATCGGATCGGATTGGAATTGTTTATCAAAACAAAAACAAATATACAATCACACTACTTATCAATCACACTACTTTATCAATCACACTACTTTTCCTTCTAACCAGTCAACTAACGTTAACACCGATTGGGAGCGATGGAAAGGTCTCTTTTTCAGAGCCGCTACTGAATATATTCCTTTAAAATCGTTCAAAAGGAGCAACTCACCTCCCTGGATTGACGGTGAAGTTAAACGTATTCTCTCGAAGAAAGATAAGTGCAGAAAACGGGTTAAACACGACGCAACTCCTAGACTTTGGGAAAAGTTCCGCGAACTTCGAAGATCAGCCAAAACGTTAATACAAGCTAAACGTACGGCGTATTTTCAAAAACTTCCATCTTTGTTAAAGTCCAGTAGCAAAAAGTTCTGGTCACTATTTAAATCCACCTCAAATCACTCCAACATCCCTGGTAAAATGTCATGGTCCACTCAAGATTCAACGTGTTCGACTGCTGACAACCCAGCTGATATTGCTGATATGCTAAATCGCTACTTCTACTCGGTGTTTCAAACTCCCGACCATACCCACAGCCAACTCTCGTCTGTTGATTTTGAAGATGACATGATCTAACCACCATATCAGATCTTACTCTAACCGAAGGAGAAGTTCGTATGTACTTCGAAATCTTGACGAAGAGAAAGCAACTGGTCCTGACAAAATCCCAGCAGTATTACTAAAAAACTGCGCGGCTAGTATAGCTCCGTCATTATGTGAACTTTTCAACAAAAGTTTAGCGTCTGGTCTACTTCCATCAGAATGGAAGTTGTCTAATGTTTGTCCAATCCCAAAGAAAAGTCCACTTTATGAAGTTTCCAATTATAGACCAATTTCACTTCTGTCGTTAGTCTCGAAGGTATTTGAACGTTGCATATACAATAGACTTTTAGTATAAATTTCCAGGTGACTATTGATTTTTCTGCATTCTGATTGGTCAAGATTCACTGTCTCTGAAGTGATAGTCACTGGTCAGTGACTATAGCTTTTTTTTCAAAATGGCTGCTCGTTTTGCCGTAGTAACAGAGGAGGAAATTGCCAAAATTAAAGAAGATAGCATTCCGAAAAAACCCAAACAAGCTACAAAATATGGTTTAAAAATATTTCAAGGTAAAATATTAAACTTTACGTGCTTTTATTTGGAAAAAAAACTGGCTTAGTCGCAACGCGACACAGAGCCGTGTCTGAGATTTAAATTTTGTAAACAAACTATTTATAGTGAAAATAAACTTATTTGAAGTGAATTTTTATAAAGTTGTGTGGATTATTGTTTGTAAACACCTGGAAATTTATACTAAAACAATTAGTCGCCTCAGGCTCGGTGATTACAAGCCTATATTCACTTTGCCTTCGGCTCAGTGAATATAGGCTTGTAATCACCTCGCCTTCGGCGACTAATTGTTAAATAGATCATATCTCCAGCAAACTGAATGAGTTACAGTATGGTTTTCAAAGAGGCAAGTCTACCACTTCCCAGCTTTTACATGTTCTTCACAACATTCATAAAATGCTTGAAAAAAGATGCCAAGTTGACACGATTTACCTCGACTTTGCGAAAGCATTTGACAAAGTAAGTCATGACTTTTTACTTGTGAAACTCCATAACTTTGGCATCAAAGGTAGTCTTCTTCGTTGGTTCAAAGATTATCTTTCTGGGCGTTTTCAAAGAGTCACTGTACATGGTGTTACATCTCAGCCGCTCCCGGTACTACCCGGCGTTCCCCAAGGATCAATTCTTGGACCAATCCTCTTTCTTATCTACGTAAACGATCTTCTCGATAGCGTCTCCCAAGGTACTGCCGTGTCAATGTTTGCTGATGATACTAAATGTCATCGCGCTGTTCGTAACCCCCAAGACAGAGAAATCCTACAATCAGATCTTAACAATATTACGAACTGGTGTCAAGACTGGAGGATGGATTTAAATAAATCCAAGTGCGGAGTTCTTCAATTTACTCGTTGTCTCCAATCTACTATCAACCAGTACACATTAGTTGACATCCCAGTCAAACCTTTAACCTGTGTAAAAGATCTTGGCGTAAGTATCACCAAAGATATGAAGTGGAACCAGCACGTGCAGGACTTATCCTCAAAAGCTAACAAAATGCTGGGTTTTGTCAAGTGAACAGCGTCCGGCATTCACGATAAAAGAGTTCGAAAGATACTGTACTTGACCATCGTTCGAAGCCAGCTAGCTTACAGTAGTCAAGTGTGGGCACCCCAAACTGTCAACAACATCCTAACGATCGAACGGTTGCAGCGACGTGCATCAAAATTTATTTTTTCGCTCCCGTACAAAACATCTATCCAGTATAAGAAACGATTGGCTACCATCGAAATCCTCCCTCTATGTTACTGGCATGAGTATTTAGATATGCTTTATAAATAACTCTGACAATAACATATCTATAAAATCCCTACACGAGAAACAAGGAATACTAGTTCAACTAACGGCATCTTACTTCATGTAACCAAAGTAAAACTGTTTCTTTTCAAAACAGCTTTTACATCAGAGCTGCTAATGTATGGAACACGCTTCCCGGCTTCACAAGAAATACCACCACATTTCCAACTACATTTAAATGTAATCTAATGAAATACTACGTAGAATTAACCCAACAAATTTATGACCCTGAAGATCCAAGAACATTTAAGTCTGTGTGTATTAAATGTTACATCACTCGCGCACTAATGAACTTATCAACTCGAACATGTTGCTAAATTTAGTTTTTGTTCGTTTGTTCGTCAATACGTTTGCTTTGTCTTCTTGTATTTGTGTTTAATTGTTATGTTTGCTTTAACTTCAAAATAATTAGATATACCATTAGTTGCTCTTTTTTCGAACCCCGTTATTGGAGAACTATCTCTGTGTGGAAATTCCAGTCATTTGTAACCATAGTACTCTATATAGATCTATTGCAATGGCAAACTTGTAAAATAAAATAAATAAAATAAAACTGGGATCGGATCGGATTCGGATTAGACAATTTCGGATCGGATTTTAAACATTAGGCAATTGTCGGATTATAAACGTCCAATCCGATCCGATGCACACCTCTAGTACCTAGAGTATGCCCGTTCGCAGCCCAGCACCTAACCTGCGAACGGGCATACTCTGGGTACGAGATTGGGCAAAACTCAAAACTCAGTAATTCGTCGGGCAAAAAACAAACATGTGTTTTGAAGAGAATTTAAAATGGTAGCAGGATAGGCTGATATCAAAAGCGCTGACAAGATTCAGACTGCAATAAGTACACAATTAAATTACTAGAATACTTTATAGTGGTGTAATTTTAAATTTACATGATCAACCTGCAAAGTTCCTGGCAACCTATAAAATTCCAACCTGCAAAATTCCCAACCTGCAACCTGCGTTTTGTACTTGCCGCACACCGGCACGAATCCACTTTAGTCGGTTCTTTCTTGACGTGCGAGGAACCGAAATAGGTACACCTGTAAACGGCCATGTAGCATAAATCTTATCATTCAGCATTTTGGGGTTTTATACGAACTATCATGAACCAATTATTATGTTTGAATTATTGTAAATTTGTAATATGTATATAATATTGTTTATCTGGATAAAATTTATATTTTATCTCATTGCAAATAGTACTTTTAATTGTGAGTAATATATAAAATCTATACTTAGTGTGCATATGGGCGTGGCATTTTCTGACCACGCCCTTTTGTCGCGCAAAATGAGTCCACACACCCCCAATCTTGAGACCCAAGTTACGCCCCTGGTTGCCCGCTCCAACCGGCTACGTACATAAATGCTCAAAATAAAATAAAATGAGAATGTTTTTGCAGTTTATGAAAAACACCTACAATCTTGTGCAAAAATTTTTGAGACTTCTAGAATTCCCCCCTTCCCCCCGAAAAACAATGTTATTGTCACGATACCAGCACATATGGTTCGCTGAAAAGTATTACTCAACATTGTCAATGGGGGAGGGGTAAATAATCAATCGAAAATTGAAGTATACGGGTATAGATATGTCAAGATAGAAAAAATGTTCAAAACACGTAATGTCTCATTATTTTTGCTCCTGATTGTCTGCGCCCACTAGGGTATAATAAGGCGTTCTACATTCAATAGATTTTGTCAAAAAGATGTAGATGTAGATAGATGTAGATCAACTTTATTTAAACACATTGGCCCTTTCAGCAAAAGCTGATTTCCAAAAGGGATGTGTACTTACAAATTATTATTTATATACTAGCTCTAATATTACATACATAACAAATACAATTATATACCTATTTAGACAAAAAATTAACTACTACTTTAAGTCGAGATTAAGGTCGAGGAAGATAGCTTTTTACAGAACGAATTATACGATACCGAATTGCGTATCTCTTCAGGTATCTGATTCTATAGTTTAGCCCCACTATATTGGAAGCTTTTTTTTAAGGATTCCGTTTTTGGTCTTGGAATATAAAACCTTGTTGAAGAACCTCTCAGATTATGGTCATGAATGGTATTCAGATTTTGGAAAGCTTCACATAGTCGTTGGGGGGCTAAACCATTAACTGTCTTGTACATGAGCCTGGCTTTCATTTGTGCCCTACGCTCTTCAAGTGTTACCCAGCCTAGAGATTTTCGTGCCAAAATAGACTGACCATGTTCATTTTTTAAGTTCATGATCAACCTAGCCGCTCTGTTTTGGAATTTCTGTAGACGTTCACTTAGGCCTTTATTAAGTGTATCCCATACTTCACAGCAATAATCAAAATAAGGTTGGATTAAGGCATTATAAACTTTTATCAAAATGTCTTGTTCGACATACTCCCTCATTTTTCTAATAGCCCCAATACCTGATGATATTTTACTGCTAATATGGTTAATGTGTTTTTCCCAACTCAAGTTTTCGTCTAATTCAACTCCAAGAGCTTTGGTATTTTAATTTTTTTAATCAATTGATTATTTATTTTAACTCCTTGATGGGTATCAATATTACTTATTTTATGTCGTGTTCCAATTAAAACATACTCGGTTTTCGCTATATTTAGACTTAGTTTATTTGCACAAAGCCATTTCTGAACATTCCTCCTGTCTACGTTCGCCCTCTCTTCCGCCTCACTAATTGTTCTGCCTACTGCCGTTAAGTTAGTATCATCAGCAAACATTCTTGGAGTTGTGCGTTCTAGGCAGCTTGGCAAATCATTTATATACATAATAAATAAGAGAGGGCCGAGTATACTTCCCTGAGGAATGCCACAAATGATTTCTTTCTCCACCGAGAGTATACTGGCCAATTGACAACTTTGAGTTCGGTGCGTCAAATAGCAACGTAAAAGATTTAATGCTTTCCTTTGGAAACCATACATTTCAAACTTACTTAACAGTATTTCGTGGTCGACTGTATCGAATGCTTTTTTTAGGTCAAGAAAAACAACTAAGTTATACAGCCCACGGTCCATGTTGGTATACCATTCGTTCGTACAATCCAATAATGTAGTAGTTGTGGAATGATAAGGTCTGAAACCAAATTGGTGTTTTGAGAAAAGATTATTCTGTTTAAGATACTCATACATTTGATCATACATAATTCTTTCCATAAGTTTACTTACTACAGGAAGGATTGATATCGGTCTATAGTTGTCCAGCATGGACCGCTGACCTTTCTTAAACAATGGAATAACCCTTGCAGCTTTCCAATTAGAAGGAAATTGATCCGAGTCAATTGACATATTAAAAATCTCAGTAAGAGAAGGTGCAATAACTGGAGCTGCTACTTGTAGAATTTTAGGTGAAATTTTATCCATTCCAGTCGCTTTGGTGGTAGACAAATTAACTAGAAGAGTGTAAACCAATGTTACACTCACTGGTCGAAATGAGAAACTGTTCTTTGTCTTAGATTTTTGTTGAGTAATAAAATCTCGAAAACTAACGTCATTGTCATTTGGAATAGACTCAGCAAGCTTTGGGCCAATATTACTAAAATGATCATTAAAAATGTCGACTAATTCGTCGGTCGATGTAACAGTTTTACCTGGGAGTTTAATTTCATTAATCGTAGTCTGTTTTCTGTTTCGACCTAATATATCGTTTATTGTTCTCCAAGCATATTTAGGATTCTGTTTATTATTTGTGAATTTGTTTGCATAATAATCTCTTTTAGCACTGCGCAAAGCAGTGTTGGCAACATTTCTAGATGATTTATATAGTCTCCAGTCTTCTTCTTTATTTGTCTTTATTGCTTTACGCTTAAGAGCATCTCTTTTAAATAATTTTTCCTTTACTTCCCGGCTTACCCAAGGAATATTGCCCCCTTTTCTTAATCTTTTTACTCTCACAGGGGCATGTTTGTCCAGCCCATCTACAAAAAATGTTTTCCATAACCGCCACATTTCATCTACATTTCTTTTAAATCTTATTTCTTCCCAGGGTATATTTTGTAAGTCATATAGAAAGCCTGAAACATTGAAATTCTTAAAATTTCTATACTCGACAGAACCTTGTAAATCAGTTTTTATTCTTGTACTTATTTTCCGAATACTATAAATGAGGCTGTGATCACTAATTCCGAGATGGACTACACCTGAAAAAATTATTTTTTCAGGCATTGACGCAGTTACTACATCCAATAATGATTGGCTAGACTGGGTAATACGCGTAGGGTTATTAATTAATTGTGTAAGCTGATATAATTCCAAAACGTCTTGAAGCTTTCTAGTGGTTGACAAAGTTGGTTCTAGCATATTACAATTTAAATCTCCCAAAATATAAAATTCTATATTTTCATCATCAATTGATTTGATTAGCCTCTCAATTT
>CACRXK020000246.1:52214-96459 GCA_902702795.2 Paramuricea clavata | reverse complement strand
CGCATCCATTGTCAAGAATTCCTTAGATTATCGATAAAAATTTCCTTAAATCTAAGAAATTTTAAAGAAAATCAATGCCTATTAATAAAGGCTGTATTTCCTGCGTTCTTTTCGAAAAGTAGTTCTGCATAAATAAGTTATAACAGCTAATTTGATTGAATTGTTTAATATTATTTAAATATTTTCAAATATTTAATTAAGGGTAAAAGCTTGAAATTCCCCAGATATTCCTTAGGGGCGAACCAGCAGAAAAGTGATGGGGGGGGGGGGAGCAAAAACAAAAATCGAGCAGAGGAAACAGAAAGAAAAATAAATTCGTGCACCAAAAAAATTTTTAAAAAATTCCTGCAGAAACTTTTCAGTAAGGAAAATTAGAAGTTAATTCAAAAAATTTAAAAAAATATTCGTACAAGTTGAAAAAGCCCCCCCCCCCCCATCACTTTTCTAATGGTCCGCCCCTTAAAACATTAATCTCCTAAAAAATCCAAATTTCCTCATTAAAAGGAAATTTCCTTAATTAAAAACGTAGTCAAAATTTTTCACTTTTGTCACGTCTGTCAAGTTGATCAGCGAAACCGCAATGCCTATAGAATGCCTATACTTTATGTTGTACAACTATGTTAGATTTTCGTTAATGGACCTTTTTAACAAAAGCGACTACATCGTCAATATGTGATCATGTGATGCACCAGTGAACTGAATTTAACTGAATATTCAGTTCAGTACATTGAAAAATGAATATAACTGGTCAAGATACACGTATTTATGTCGTGAAACGGCTGAGGCAGCCCATTAAGTTGTTTCAAATTTCTGGTTGGAAGCAGCGTTCCAGTTATATTCATTCCAATGGTGCCAGCACATAACTTTTAAGTTTAAAAACTGTGACTTAGGCCCGGTTTAGACGGCGAACTTTTCATGCGCCGAATCTAATTGTCGTAGATACGGCAAAATATCGGAAGCTGATTTAGACGTGGAACTTAATTGTACCGTACCAAATTGCGAGGACACGATATTGGACATATTTACAATACAAATATAATATATGATAATCATATTATGATGTTAAAAAATCATTATGCATTAGGTTCGGCGCATGAAAAGCACGGCGTCTAAATCAATGTCGAACCTGTGTCGCATATACGACTTGTCTTGTCGCATCTTCGAGTCATGTCGAACTTAATCAAAACCTGTCGAACTTAATTGATTTAGACGCCGCTCCAGCGTCGCACTTAATTCTTGCATTAGATTCGGCGCATGAGAAGTTCGCCGTCTAAACTCCGGGCCTTAGCCATAAATTCATATATTGAAACTGTAACTAACTGTAGCTTAGCTATCAATTCACGCTCAACTAATCCTCTTAGCACTGGTACCATTAATGGTCAACCCGTTTAAACCGATAAATTACAAAAAAATCCTAAACAAAGAAGGAGAAAGAAGTTCACTAATCACTATAAATTGTAGTCGAGGCATGTCAGCTGTGGCCTAGGTTTTTCAGGTGGTCGAATCCCTCTTAATTCGCAGTTAATTTGTTGAAACTGTGGCTTAGCCATCAATTCACTATCTGTTATAACTGTGGCTTAGCCATCAATTTACCTCAGTGTTGAAACTGTGGCTTAGCATCTGTTGAAACTGTGGCTTAGCCATCAATTCATCTGTTAAAACTGTGGCTTAGCCATCAATTCAGCTGTTGAAACTGTGGCTTAGCCATCAATTCATCCGTTTAAACACTCAACTAATCCTCTTAGCACTGGTGCCATTAATGGCCAACCAGCTTAAACCGATAAACTACCAAATAATCCTAAACAAAGAAGGAGAAAGAAGTTCACTAAGTCTAGACGAGGCCTGTCAAACCGGTACCATTAATGGTGAACCAGCTTAAACCAATAGACTACCAAACAATCTTAAACAAAGTTCACTGACTCCTAGACAGATGCTCTTCAATCAAAACTTTTTTCAGGAAGTGCGAACCGACGTACAATTTCTCTCTCTATAATGTAGAAATTGATCCGCTTGAGTAAACACGGTATTTAACTTCGGCTGTCAAACTTTTTTGTCTTAACATTAGCCCTCCAATCAACTGTTTAAACTGTGGCTTAGCCTTCTATTAATCTGTTGAAACTGTGGCTTATTCATCAATTCATCTGTTGAAACTGTGTCTTAGCCATCAATTCATCTGTTGAAACTGTGGCTTAGTCATCAATTCATCTGTTGAAAGTGTGGCTTAGTCATCAATTCATCTGTTGAAACTGTGTCTTAGCCATCAATTCATCTGTTGAAACTGTGGCTTAGTCATCAATTCATCTGTTTAAACTGTGGCTTATAGCCATCAATTCATCTGTTGAAACCGCTGTGGCTTAGCCATCAATTCATCTGTTTAAACTGTGGCCTAGCCATCAATTCATCTGTTGAAACTGTCAGTGGCGTGCTGGGTACTATTTTTCTGGGGAGGCCAGCCGGCTGGCAACTAATATGCGCCCCTATAATATTACCCTTGATAAACGAGGGCCGAAGGCACGAGTCGAGCGCCGCAGGTGCGAGGTTTGTCTAGGGGGGTCCGGGAGCATGCCCCCCAGGAAAATTTTTGAATTTAAAGTCTCTGAAATGCCATTTCCTGGACTTTGGGGGAAGATTTGACAGAAATCTGATGGTCAGGAAACGGCATTACAACGTGTCGAAATTTGAAAATTGGTTAGAATTTAGTAGTAGCACTTAAATTGGGCAATGCTAACTACTTCCAGCAATTAATCTAATCCCAATTCTATTCTCTACTGATCTGAATACATTTACAATTTACAGCTCTTTTATACAATAACACACGAACCCCACGCATATGCATTTTAGGGGCGGACCATTTGATTTTTGAGGGGGGTGGAAGATTCAGTCTGTGCAATAATTTTTTTTCCGCCCAGGCGAACGAGACAGATATTTTTTTCCTGTAAAAGTGCAGCGCAAGATATTTTTTTCCCAATATATTTGGCCGCAGGATATTTTTTTTGCCTCTCATAATAACGGCTTACAGTAACTTTAGGCTTTCATATAGCTATCATCGGAGACGTAGCAGGGGTTTTCAGTCAGAGGAGGCCGAGAACTGAATCCCAAGAGGGGCCAAGGAATTTTCACTGTGCTTTATTTTATATATGGTTATGTCTTAATGTTCCCCACACTAAAGCGTGCAAGTTTACTTACAAAGAATGTATAACTGCACCAAAACCTAAAACATGCAGGGATAGAGTAGAGTACTCGAAAATGGGGGAGGGTACAGTATATGAATGACCTGTAACCTTGGGGGGTTCGGGGCATGCTCCCCCGAGAAAATTTTAAAATTTGAACCTCGGAAATGCTATTTCCTGCGTTTTCAGCCATGGATAATTATCTTAAGCCCAGATTTTCTCAGGGGGGGGCAACAATTTTGCCAGGGAACACCACTGGCTATCGTATGTCAGAGGCTCCAAAGGCGGTAGAATCCCTGTGATGTTATCCACTGTTCACCCCGTGTTCTTTTAAGCAAATGTGCCTGCTCAAAAATGCAAAATCTTGCAAGCCTGTGGACACAATACTGAAGTGAAGAGCATCAGTAGAGTTACATGTAGAAAAATTTTTTTTAGCGCTCTCTTTTGCATGATATTTTTTTTTCTCGATTGTGTGCTGCATGATTTTTTTTTTCTTTCTCCTTGGGTTGCAGGAAATTTTTTTTCGAAATCTTCCACCCCCCCCCTCAAAAGTCAAATGGTCCGCCCCTTAAGGTTTTTATTTTCTAATTTAAAGCGAGTCAACCGTAAGAAAAATAGTTGTTTTTGAGCAACTTTTTCCATATTCAAGTGATGACCAGTTGAATACTTAACCTGAATTTCATCCAAACACAAGCCAAAACAACGTGTAGCCGACTGCATGGCGAAGTCAGTGGATTTTCAAAACAATTAAAAGACAATGGAGCTACACGCTATTTCTGAGAGGCGCCTTTTATGATCGCGCGTTAGTCGTGCAATTAATAAGGCACATGGGAGTAACTCGATTAAAATATGCAAATTACCAGGCATCAAATTTTGCCAAATAGCTTCCTTGCAGACGAAGATTGTTGGGTGATATGGTTTGGCTGGGTTTCCTCTTCAAATACAGATGTGTCATGTTAAACCGTACTGATTATAACGACGGACAGACTGTATGCGGATAACGACAGCATCCGGAGGAATCGTATAGGAGAAACGAGTTTGAAGCGAATTTATTTCTGAATCATAAAATCGTTAGCTTTTTGAGCAGCATCACAAATACAACAAAGGTGAATAGTTGGTCTGTCAAAACTATGACAATTTATGGTGTCAGTGTCCGGTAAGTGTTCAGTAAATGTTAATCCGGGTAAATGTTCACTTATACTATAGTGGAAGGTATAGGCCGTCGTATATTGCCCCATTAGTGGGTTTTGCTAAGTGGGGCAGTGCTTCAGTGCACACGTGGCGAAATCTGAATGGAAAGATAGTTCTCAGAGTGATTGAATTATTCACTAAATGCTTTGCCTTAAGGCCGATTTACACTCGGCACAACTTTTGCGTAAAACCGTCGCATGCAACTGCTTATAACTCGAGTTGTACTGTGTAAATCAAACACAAAACTCACCTACGTTGTTGTAAGTGAGTTGTATGCTTCACACAGTACAACTCAAGTTGTAAGCAGGTTGCATGCGACAGTTTTAGGCAAAAGTCGTGTAGTGTAAATCGGCGTTTACGTTTCTAGGCACTGACTGGAACTCATTCTCTTATAATGCATGTATAAAGAAACATCGCTCCCAAATGTGGACACCATGCGCAGCACTTTATGATATTAAACACTGAACAGCTGTGAAAGGCCATATTACACGAGGCGATATGTAACGCTCAGTTGTAATGCAATTTCGGATGCAAGGCCATGTTATCTATTTGAATTCGATAGTACAGATATATATAGTAGAGCTCAGTGGTACATACCCTATTGACACAAAATGCATTAAATTAAAAATTTCATTTTATTTTTGATATTATACATTGTGAAATATTTTCATTTTTTTACTATAAATTTAACTGATCATGTAGGGATTATCAGGTTCAAAGATTATTTAATAATAGGCCCTTTGCAGCTGGCTTGAAAACGTTGCATATAACAACGAGTCATTTACTACAGTTAGACTATTAAGATACAGGTTGAACCACAGGAGCTCAACCAAGATGTAAAAAAAAATCATCTGTTAGATAAAATTTTCGTTGCCCACTTGTAATTAGCTGTGAAAAAAACTGGAACATACCTATCGCGAAATATAGAGGGGCGGAGAAGAACATTGCATAGTCCACGTTTTTAGCCTAACAGCAGTGATAGAGAAAATTCTCGCCTGCGAACAGAGATATCAAGGTGTGAAGAAAGACGAGAATGTTTGCTTTGTCCTGTTTCGCCCCTTTGGTGTTTTGGCCTGGTATGTTTATTATTTAGCTGAACTCTTTCTAGTACTTAGTTTGTTAAAAAGCTTAGTTGGCTTCCTGTGGTTACGAATTTCATTGTTTCAACAATGTCGTCATACAGATAGGTCCATTGAGACAACCAGTCAAACAGGTTATACAATCTCCCGCAGTGTTCCAATCTACGCTGGTCACGTGAGACTTGGATTCACCAATAGAAAACACTTGTGATAACACGTTGTCACTTTGATTGTACTGAAAAACAATGCAAGAATGTTTTAGATTTTACACTCGTAAAACAGTATTCCCAATTTCCCAATGTTCTGAGTTAAATACCTTGTAAATAATTCCTGATGCTGGTGCACAAGTTAATAAATGTTCTCCTTTACAGTCGAATGTGAACAATCTACTGAACAATGCTGGCTTGGCTTTTGATGACGTCATCACTGTATGATCACGTGGTCCACTCATGCCATCGTGTGCGACAATACTGGCTGTTTTGAGGCCCATCTTACGTAAACTCCACTGCAGAAACTAAAGCGAGTTGTGTGATATCAGAAAAGGAAGATTTACTGTGAATTACTGAAGCAGGTAAACGAATTGTTTTCTCTAAGGGCCTTTCATATGGGGAAAAGTTATCCCGGTTGGCGAGAAAACATTTCGACTAGCCAAATAATTTTGTTCTGTCCATATGAGTTATCCCGCTTACCGGGTAAAGTTTCCGGCTTGTGACGTAGCACTGGTGTGGCGCACAAGGCAGGAAATGTTAAACAAACTTTAAATACATTTTAAAACCAGAAAAGTTGCTGACCGAAAGTTGTGGCTATGTTGTGTTGATATGGGAAAAACATCCCGGTTACTAAGATCTCGCCTGTCAACAAGCGAGATCTCGGTACACGGAAAAACTTTTCGTCTCGTATGAACGCAGTGGAACTTTTCATATTATTTTCATACCAAGGCGAGCTCTCGCTTGTAAACTTGTCGACATGTTTTCTCGCTAACCGGGATAATTTTTCCCCATATGAACAGGCCCTAACATGGGGGATTCCATTTAGCCACTTAGGTAGGAGAAGGGTTTTGGTGATGAAATTTTGTGAGAATTTATACATCTATCAGACCTAACCAGAACAGTTGTAAAAAACTCGAAAACGTCTACAAAACCCTTCTACAATGAGTTCTAACGAGTGTAGATCAGTGGTGTAGACGCCCCAAATCCAGACGCTGAGGTAGTATTCTACAATGAGCTGCCGTTGTTTGTGCCTGAATTTCAACTACCTCAAAACTGTTTACCGCATGCAGAAGTAGTATGTTTATCCCGAACTCACCTGGTTATCTCGACCCAAACTAAATACTGATGTTTCATCCACACTAAACTGGACTGAGTTCACTTGGCCTGTATGCGCTGACCAGCTCATTAGACAATCGTACGATCGATTATCTGAACATAAGAAATAATTCATAATGAGCTGAAGCAAGCAACGTTTCTCTCGACACGGAAGTCATTAGCCGAATTCATATTAGAGACGGGAAACTCGTCTTAGACGGGAAACTCGTCTCAGACGGGAAACTCGTCTAATATGAATCTGGGCGCAGACGAGTTTCCCGTCTGAACTTTCCCGTCTAACTTACCCGGGAAAGTTAGACGGGAATCTCGTCTAGACGGGAAACTCGTCTTAAATTCGAATTTACCCTTCCCTAAATTCATACTCAGACGGGTTTTCGCAGACGAGTTTCCCGTCTAAGACGAGTTTCCCGTCCCTAATATGAATTCGGCTATTGACGGCATTTTGCATCAGCGCTCATGTAAGGAAGAGAAAAAAAGATAAAAATCTTATGTTTTGTCAGATGTGTTGAAAATCACAACAAACTGACATAAACAGAGTTTTTAATCCAGTCCTCCCCATTGAACTATAAATAAACTGGAAGGCTAACTCAGGGGGGGGGGGGAATTGAAGCCAGTGCATTATAGTTTTTCTGAGTTATGAGCAGAAATACGTTGGGCTATATATCAAATTGAAGCTATTGAAAAACGCTATTTGGTGTAGAAATTTCAAGACTTTAGCTAAAAGGGAAATATTGAAAAACTACAAATATAATTACCGATAATTTGCCGTTTTGCAGTTGTTTTTGTATTTTTTAAATATTTTTCTTTTCGCTGAAGTCTTGAAATTTCCATACCGAATAGCAATTTTCAATAGCTTCAATTTGATATATAGCCCGACGTTTGGGGTCAAGTATTTCTGCTCATAACTCAGAAAAACTATTTTGGCTTCATCAAATCATAGGCCTTCATCATAGCAGTTAGCCTTCCAGTTTATTTATAGTTCAAATTCAGTGCCGTAGCTAGCATTTATAGTTGGGGGGGTGTAGGCCAAAAATTTCCGAATGACGAAGAAAATTTCCGAACTTTCGAAAATTCTTGGCGACCTCCCCCCCCCCCCCCACGTCGCCAAAAAAATTTCGGTCAGTGTACCATTTTAAGGGTCAAAAAATTTTTCCCGACATACCAAAAGTTAGATATTAGCTAAAAATTGCCTGAATCTCATGATTTTCGTACAAAAACCATATACTATAATTGCCGTAATTTTCCGAATGGCCATCCCATTTTCCGAATATGTCAAAAGTTGGGGGGGGGGGGTTAACCACCCCCCCAAAACCCCCCCCCCCTACGGCCCTGAGTTCAATGGTCCTCCCTCGGCAACCTGACGTCTGTGTTGACAAAACGTCGTTTGCTTAAGCTCCCTAATATAAGTAACAAACTCCATATCCACACTGAAGATAAAATTGCCTCTTATACTCACCATATACCCTAATCACCCCATCAGCTCCCCCAGTAACTAGTAATGTCCCATTATGATTGTAAGCTATACAGTTGATACGAGTTATGTTGCCACCCAGAGGTAAATGGCGCTAAAACACAATATTAGATAAATTATACAAAATATTTAACAATTATTCGCCGAAGGCGAGGCGATTATCGTATTTTTACACAAGTCTTTTGTGTTTTTTGGGACTGAATTTATTTTAATTTCGCTAATTATTTTTAATATATTATAAAAAAATTTGATATATTATTAGCATGAAAGCATATTTCATACTGTATCTCTAAGGAAAATTCTGAAATGGAACAGGAAAAGAAACTAAACATACTTCTAACTTCATTGTCTTGAGATCCCACAACAGCAGTGATGTATTTTTATCTTGATCTGTGTGTAGTGCGTGTTTAAACACTGAAGACATCGTCATGGAAGATTTGGGTTCCACTGTGGCGGAACATACAAACGATGTACCTAATGGACTGCAAGCCAGAGAGACGATTCTACAATGAAAAAGGTACGATGTTTAATAATTGATATTTTAGCTTAAACACTGAAGAATCTTTTCCATGCAGACAAAAGCAGTATTTTTTCGTAAATCGCTTTTTACGCAAAAAATTGCTTCTGGCACATAATACCGTAATTACGAAGTGTGGGAGAAAAAAGTACTTGAGTCCCAGATGGGAGATAAACTGTAGCCTGCACATTTCTAGCCTGCAAGATATTTTATTTGTATCCTTCAAATCTTAAATATCTTGGATTTGAAGTAATAGTGTTCATTAGCTTTTTTGACTTAAACTCGTGTTTGAGAAATTCAGCACACTATGTTATTCCACCCCAAGAATGTTATAATTCTTATATTGCTGTCTAGTTTTGCATGTAATGAGCGGTTACTATTTTGAAAACAATCAATAAGGCAAATTATCGATCGTAATGGTAAAATTAGTGACTGGCAGTATTTATAAGTTAGCTGTTTAGAACATGAATAATTATGAATTAGCAATGTATTCGAAGGTCAATTAGAAACGTTGGTTTCCTCGTGTTTGTCTCTAACCTTGAGAAGATGGATATTCCTCTAACCTTCACACAGCTCTTACTCTTTATCACTCCAAATAAACTTATCCTCCTACCTTTTACTTGAACAAGGTTGAGATCCTGTGAACTATATACTAACCTGGAGTGATTGGACTCCGTAGACAAGTCACAACGCGTAGTCTTTGTTTCCGTATCGTACAAACGTATTTTACCATTGCTGGTGCCCAACAATAACTAAAACACAGGTTATTGAACCATTTTAATACCTAGAGGAATATGTTAGGCACAGACAACGAATCCTCAAAAGTGGACATTGAACGTCCGCATCGGTTCATTGCGTGAGCATGCAATATGCACTGTCTTTGCAGCTTCATTTTCATTCGGGCATTTGACTGAAATCATTACTCCCGTTATATATAGAGTGCATACACTATTGAAGTGTATGCTCACTACATCAATGCCATACTTACGACTTTATCAGTCTTTGACGCCCATTCAGTACACAATATTGAGGATTTTGTCATGACTGTAGCAACAGTAGATAACGTTGGTTGATGTTTCCAAACTCTACAAGATACAATGTAGTATTGTTTTACTCGGTTTCAAGCTAATAGTGAGTGCGGCATGGCTCTCGTGAAAGGACCGTGAAATTAGGTGAAGGAGCTCACTGATCTATACAGCCTTAAAGGGTATACCTAACATTATCGCGGTGTCAACATTTCACTACCACAAATGGCATTTGTCGCTGGATTTTATTCATTACCCCATGAGGCAGGCGTATGTTTAATGATTGAAGACTCCATTAAAACATCTCAATATGCGCTATGGATGAAGGTGCAATAAACAGTATATCAAACATACTTCACTATCCCATCTAAGTCAACACTGGAGATCATTTTGCCACTTGGAGAAAAATCACATTGCACAATTGACGAACGATGTTCAGAGAATGTTTCCTAAGGAAAATGATTTGATACAAACATTACCAAATTAAAAATATAAGTTTGCTTATGATGCTCAGCAAAATTGTTGCAGTTGACAGAATATATAACGTTACCTCGCCAAGAACAAGAAAAGGTTTCTCTGAACTTTCTGTAAACGGAAAATATTTTGAATAAATTTGAAAGGCCTATAAGGCTATAACTTCACAAGAACATTTTATCCAGGGTATTTTTGAATTCTATATGTTACCTTTGAGGGTTGTATTGTCAGAGTTAGTTGACATATTCGTCATTTCTCCTGAAATTACACATAGAATGAATCAGATGAATGGTGAAACCTTAAAGTATCCACCAGCAAGGCCGCCAAGAGCTTGCGCGGGGCCCTGCTTGCTTAAGACGTAGTACCCCCTCTCCCCAAGCTACTTCCTATCCCTCTGTAACTTACTGTAACTATTCTGCGATGTATTACTGATTGCTCTTCTTATTGGCGCCCGTCGTGCTGTTATCTTGGACGTCAATGACTGGCTTCGTTTTTCCTTAAACTCTATTTCTGATTGAAAATCATCAGCTTTAATCGGCGATAAATTCGCGTCATATTCCTGAATGGAGCTATTTTGTAAGCTCTGACTGTCCGATTTCTTTTCCTCACTGTTTTTGCTGCTTTCCAATTCTGTTCCAGAACTCTGTGTCGAGTCCAGTGTACTATCGGACTTTGTGTTAAGTTGTGGAATGTCAAAATCTTTATTTTCCTGCTCCATATTGTTCGTTTTTTCAGTTGTCTTTGTTTGCGAGTTTTCAGTTTGTGTTGTTTCTTGTTCCAACAATTGTGATTTTCGCTTTTCTTGACTATCTTTGTTCTTGCGAAATCGTCTTTGAATAAATGTCGTCTCTTTTTCCTTCGCTTTTGTTTCTTTAACCGCCGATTTCGGTCTGAAAAATTCAGTTTAACGCCATGGTATTTCACAGTTACAGCATGCTGGCTAGTCCAATTGTATTATATAACATCTCATTAAATTTTGGTCCAACTGTCTGTTTAATATACAGACGTTTATTTTTACTTGCATGTATTCAGTTTGTATAATTAGAATGGTGTCTGATGTTCGTTGTAATGGAGACGTCATTTGTTTAGAGCTTTCAACAATTGGGATTTTTAGTCTGTCAGATTCTTAGGCGTGTTTCAAACGTCGCGCTTCTCATGTGCTACCCTGGTTGCCAGAGGTTCTCGTATCTTTCGCCTTATTCCCGCCCGTATCTATTTTTCTCTTCGCCTCACGTAAAATAAATACGAGCGGGAATAAGGCGAAAGATACGAGAACCTCTGGCAACCATGGCACTCATGTGCCGAACGCATTAAAAACAATAGATAATCAGCTGAAATGCAGCTCATTATCTGCTGTTTCTAATGCGTTCGGCACATGAGAAGCGCGACGTTTGTGAGCGACCTTAGTTTCCATGTGTGTCGTAGATAATTCATACCTTGGTTGAGGATCGACATCTTTTGCTGCTGGTTTCTTCTCTTTATTTTCCTGCAGTATAGATAGTTCTTGTTGTAGAATCACGATCTTCTTGTGGAGATGGTTGTTATCTTGTTTCAGTTTCTCTGAAATAATTCTTTCTGCATCAAACTTGAGCAAGCGGGGCAATGCTTGGGAGATGTTAAGGAAAATACATATTGTTCTATACGCACATTCATCAATTTAGCAATTAGCCTTTCCCACGCTAGGTTCACCAGAGCGAAATTCGACTTTTTCGACGTATTTAAGATATCGCTTAATTAGAGCTCTAAGGTGTGCTCTACCACAGGTTGCACACCTCTGTAAAGATGGCCATATCTCTAACACAGTAACATAGTCTACAGCAGAGACACTCTCTAACATGGGCTACTTTCTAAAAAGGACACAAGCACACATCTCTAACAATGGCACCTATTTAAGACAGATCTCTCCAATATGGACACTTCCATAAGATGAACATATTTCTAATAGAATTGAAAGACATCAAGCAGATCAAAGACATAAGCAGATCACATCTTTAACAGACAGTCCTTGCCAAAACAGTAACCTCTCTAGCATAAACACTGCTCTCTGTAGCCATTATGAAGGCACCTCCCACACCTCTCTAATACACTGATATTTCTCTAACATGAGGATTAACCTGATATAACCTAAAATATGAAGACCACAGTTGAACACTAATTCTACTTTTCTAAAACTAAATTTGTTAATGTTTTCAGGATACGCATACTTTGAAATATTGCATTTAGAAAATTATGTAATGATAGTGGAAACGTTTCCTGCCACAATGATGAGAAATACATGTCTAAACTTGGATTCTGTTCCGGACTCTTGAGAAATGGCAACACTGCAAAGAATCAAAACGTCAAAATGTTGAAATATCTGACCTTAAGTAAAATATTATATTAGTACAATTGTGATGCCCAAAACGTCAGACATTGCTTTATATTCGGTGCCTGAGTTTAATTGTCTGTTAGTTTGTCCAGAATCATACATGTATTCAAGCATTGGCATTTATAAAACAAAATATGCCCTCTTGTATGTGGGATGGGTTTTGGAGCAGCTGACGTGCTTATTTTTAACCATTAAGTTGCATTGTGCCCTAATGCACCCTACTTTGTTATTTTACTCTGTCTAATACCAGACAATTTTACTAATTGTCAAGGGGCACTGGTGCTCAATAGGTCAATTAAACACTCCATGACTCTACCCATCTCAGTGAGACTATTACACAATAATCATTAAATTAAATTTTAAAATGTTATTACCAAACCATTCCTTCCAGTCTGCTTGATTTTGAAGTTCTGGTGCCATTTTCTCAAAGAAATCAGTCACTTTATCAGGTCTTGATGTCTGTACGGCATTTACCAAATAAAATCGATACAAACATTTCTCCAGTTTATGTGCGTTATAAAGATGCACGCTATCCAATCGAGAGAAAAACCTTCTCTTTAAATAACTCCAGTACTCCCGAATTCCTTGAAGATCATAGTATTGAACAAAAGTGATGAATTGCTCTACTATCTTGTTGACCTGAAAATTAAGGGCATGTTTAATACATATAAGATGTTTGTGCAATAATTCCAATGGACACTGCCTATTCAGGGAAGGATAAATAATTTTGCCAAATATTACCAAACCCACATATGCTTCTTCTGGGCCAAAGCAACTTATTGCGAGTCATTTTTCAGGTAGCTGTAACACGTGCATTTGCAGTTTTGGTAATACCAATGATCTTTGCCTTAGCTGTCCTATATATTCCTGATGCTGCCTAACATTTAAAGGTGCATTTTTTTATTACAATGAAAAGATATTTCACCTATATGTATAAACATGGCGAACAGACTGATTATCTGTCAAGGGATCTTGATGGATCTATGTCGATAAATATGGTATTAGGCCATATTGCAAGGTATCGGGAAATTATTTGTTTTCAGCACCATTTCAAGTTTAGATGACATTCTAGCTACTTCGTATGTATCTTTCATGCTACATGCTCACACCAAGATGGCTGATCTATCAGACAGACAACCTGTCTTGAACGAACTTTAATAAATCAGCAGAAATGATAATCCGTCATAGTATAAATCAACTAGAAACTTCGAGAGCATTTGACCGGTTCTACGATCACATTATTATTTCGGCTCATGTTCATATGTGAGCCAATCTTCAATACAATGCTATCTGTTATTTATGATATATTAATATAGTAACACATATATCAACATTTACATAAATGGCATTTTTTATAGTCTGAAATAGTTAGATGCACGCACGTTGGGAGCAATAATATTAACATGTAACATCTACAGATTTACTTATTAAAATACACAGTTCATTTTCCCATATTATATTTCAACTATATCTCTAAACCACCTAGTCCTGGTGGATTATAGTATTTAATTTCATGGCGCAAACTTGCAAATACGTTTTCTTGAATACTCACACGAAAGCTCTTGTCTTTGTCAAGTTTCAATTCGGCCTCAAATGTTTTCAAAGTGTTTGTAAATCCACGAAATAATAAATACTCCTTTATTATTTCATCCAAAGCTTTCACAGCTGCAGCCATGTTGTTTTCCTTTCGTTTTTTATACAAAAAATACTAAATTACATTTCTAAATTCTATTAAATATTATTTATCCTGAAACCGGAAGTTAATTTCACTTTATTACAGTAACTTCCTGTTTCAAGACTTTTCGAATGTTTGCCTCAAAAAGGTATGCAAAATGAGAAACGTGAAATATTCTTTTATCTATTTAAAAATTATTAATCATTTATATATTTATCTTGGCTGTTTGCCTCATTTACTCGTCAAAAGTATTTCTTCAAACTATTTTTTTTGCTAAAATAAAGTTCTATTCTGATCAAACGCGTTTTTCTCCTTTCTGAACATTACCAATTTCGTACCCAGTCCTTTGAGACTCGAAAATGCTCAAATTTGCGTTTTGGCCAGAGCACATGGGAGAGGGAAGATTTTGTCTAAAAAAATCATGTATTTTGGCCTTAACTGTAAAGCTACAAGAGTGATTCATTCTTTTTGGCAATCTAGAAATGGTATTCTCGATTTAAGGATTTAAAAGTGAGTAATTTTAGTTGGTTTTGTGTTTATACAAGTCGAACAGATAGTTCATTGTTTGCAGCCAGTATTGAAAATGAAAGTGAAAGATTGCATATTTACAGTTTTAAAAAGTGAAATTTATATGATATTCTACGATTTCCTTACATACATTGCTTTCATTTTATGACCCAAATGTTCATATCTTTAAAATTTTCATAGTTTTGTGGTTTGAACTGACACATACCATATTAAATTTGTTAAAAAGCTACATTGCATATTTTGCATTTGTTTATTAATCGTTTCTCAAGATGATGTACACCTGTGGCATGAATTGATATTAGGGTTGGGTCAAATATATACTAATGAAAAAACGAGGCTAGAAAACAAAGGGGTGGGAGTGAAAGCTGTGCTTGAAAAGTTGGTACCCAAATATATATGTTGTGCTTTAGCCTGCGTGCAGGCCCAAGGGAACTTGATAGTGGGCCTGCAACCATCACCCCATATTTTCGATTTTCGCCGGCCAAACCGCCGGCTAAATTCCCATTGGCTAGCTGAGGCGATCGGTAATTAATTAACCTAGCCCATTGTGCAGGCACAAGGGAACAGTGATTCATCACAAAGGCATAGACAAAGGCTCTCGATAAGCTTAAAATTTGAAAATTGATCACTTTTTTCGATTACAAATGGAACAAGAACAGACTGTTTATTGTTTACTTGAAGGAAGACATGTTTTTGCCGTTATGCCAATGGGGATTGCTTATCGTGAGGTGTTGGAATAGCAACATTATGACTGGGGTAAACTATAGTAACCTTTACTTGAGTTTCATTAATTTCAAACAGACTTCAGTTGATACGTTATGTGTTCTCACTTCCTCAAGAAAATTATCTTTTGGTTGATGTTGAGATGCAGTTGCATGTAAGAACTGTAAGCCTATTCGAAACACTTTGCGATTTACAAGGCTTCGCAGAGAGAGCGAAACAGAAGGCGGTATTAAATTGCCGTTTGAAACGAAACGATCTGGACTCGGAACGCTCTCTTCTTTTGTAGAGTTCTTTACCAAATGAAATAAATTTCGTACTTTCCGCCGCCAACAAGAATTGCACACACGATCTGATAAGTGAGACAATTTATTTATAACAATGCCAATGGCGACAGCGAAGCACACATAATATAAATCCTAATGTGGTCGCCCGACTTCCCTCATGATTTGAAGTTTGAGACTGGTTTTCTGTTGAAATTCGTCCTAATTTGCCTGTTCCGATTTCAGTTGAAAATGAGCACTTGCAAATTTGGCAATTACTGACTGCGTTGCTTGCTTTTTTGGAGTTAAAACGCAGCCATTTACACATTGTTTATTAGTGTTATGAATAAGCAGAGAAAACCCCACAACATTTTAATGCGAGTTTGTTTGTTAATATTTGGGTGCTGTCATTGGTTCTTTTTTGACAATTGACACGCGAATGGGGCGTGTTATGAAAAGGGCATATTACAAAATACCGGGCGATGGTTGCAGGCCCACTATCAAGTTCCCTTGGGCCTGCACGCAGGCTAGTTGTGCTTTGGGTCGTGAAATGAATGTACGTATGCCACAAATCTGTGCCGGAACATGCATCAATTCTGCATTTCCGTTCTAGCCTGCATGTTGTCTGAAACAACGGAAGCGACTGCGCAACAATGTAGCAAAACTTGCCTCAAGCTTTTCCTAGTCTTTCAGGAAAATAATTTATGCAAGCAATTAATATGCTAATTATGTGTCAGGACATTCATATGTAAATGCCAACATCGCACATTTACAAGGAATGCGAGTTTGACACAGAAAGGTTTTTAGAAACAATTACATAGTTTGCTTTTTACTACAAGTGAATTTTGGCTAGATTTGTACATCATCCATCTTAGTGTGAACAGAGAATGAACTTAATCGTCAAGGGGAGACTGTTGGGGCTCACTGGGTTAACCTTTATTTAAAACCAATCTTTTGTTTTGAAAGCTTGGAATTAAATTAAAAACATGGTGTAACCACAAACTGTTACTTACTTGCCATGCAAAGCTTTAAAGAAAACAATTTTTGTTGTTTTAAATGATTTTGAAATAAGTTTAATCCCAAAAATATTTCAATATGTTGTAGGTTATCTGTCCATTGTGGAAGTCAGTGAAGTCACTGCAACATTTCTTGCTTGAGTCTGTCTAAAGTGTTGTCAGAAACCAACACTTTCATTACATGATTATCCTAAACATGGGACAAGTTAAAAGACATAGAAGTAGAGCAACAAGATACAATGTATGTAATGATACTCTTATCACCACATCAACCACTACGATGTGAGCGTGCTTGCTTTTCTTATCATTTGGTAGTACTGCTTATGTCAAGAAAATGTTTAACCAACCAGCACTCTGGCATAGTGAGCCTGACTAGATTTTAATTTCACCTTTGCAGCCACTATGATGTGATCCTGCTTACCTTATTGGTAGTAACTGCAAATGGCTTTCCTTGTCAATTGGCTGTACTGCTCGTGTCAAGATGAGGTTAATGTCCCCAACACGCTATGTCAGCCTACATTTGTTTCCCAAATGACATAAAAAACAAATTCATTTCAAATTACCTTGAATACAACACTGCACCTTCATCTGTTACAACAAGCCTGGACAACTATGTTGACAATCAGCCAAAACTTTGGATTCACATCCTTATCCTGGTAAACATGGTGAAAGATTAACTAAATCATGATTATATTCACAATAATGGCAACATTTGATTATCCCGCAGGGTGACCATGCAATGGTTAGGGCTTGACGACCCCTCGGACCCGAGTCAAGTGGCAGACTGGTGAAAGTCTGCCATCAAGTGGCAGACTGGTTAAAGTCTGCCATAACACTGGACATGACATTAACAAACTAATCAACGACACAATTTGGGAACTACCTGTCATAAACCAGAATGTTGAAGTGGTCCCATCAACAACAATAACAAGAACTTGAACTACAGAGTACAGTATAAAAACAACAAAGAATTGACAAGATGTCAAAATAGTAAAACAACAGCAAATCAACAACAACAGCAATCAGCAACAACAACACAACAGCAGCATTGTTTATTTTGAAAGCAATGGAAATGAAGCAACAAGAAAAAACATAACAAGACAGAAACCATATCTACAACTGAATCAACCACCTTGCACAAAAAGGTTGATAGCAATATTTGTTTTTGACATTTAGGCGCAGTTACTAATTCAATATCAGAAACGATAACAACTGACAAATTTTATAATGTTACATGATGATTCATTGTGTATAATTATAAAATATCATATTTGGCAGGCTTTGTTCAGTTGGTGACGTTTCTGATGCTGAATTAGTGACTGTGCCTAATTGTCAAAAACAACTACTGTATTGCCATCAATTTTTTGTGTGAGGTTGTGTATCACATATAACTGATATGTTACGTGAAAGGCGAAGACGAGAAATCCAAAAGCATTAGCTAAAAACCAACTACAACTTGACATTTACAATGAACACCCAACAACACCAAATTTTGCAAAGAAGAGCCAAGCTACCAACAGTGGCAGGAAAGTCTTGCTCAGAACAGGAAAACAAGAATAACAGCAAGAAAACAAAAGAAGTACTAGGAAGAAGAGATGGATAGTTTTGAGAGAAAATTTTTTTCATGAGTAGAAAATGATCACAACGTGTGGGAAACGAAAGAAAACTGATTGAATCAACTACAGCAGAGGTGAAAACATAATTACGTTAACTTTGTTATTGAATATCTGGAGATTGCATCAGCAAGTTACAATAAACTACACAGACAATGTTATTGAACAGATAATTGCCATACGAAGTTGAATTGCCACCAGTTTAGCTTTCTGTATGGCTTTTATTCGGTTTCAGATTCTGCTAAACAGTTCAAATAAGAATAAGATCAACAACATATATTGAACATAATCACAGACGAACAACAATTCTAAGTAAAAATTCGACAGTAAAAGGGTTACGGTATTGGTCATAGAGGAATAGATATTTCTTGCTACCGAGTTTGAAACAGAAGTGAGAAATGATAAATTTGCATGAAGTAGAGACGATGACAAACAACGAACATTGATGATGATGATGAAAAATGATGATGATGAAGAAGAAACGCCAGGAATATATTCCAAGAAGCTTTGTAGCTTCGACATTAAAAGACGATTGACATCCATTTATTTGGAAGAACTTGAAACATAACGCGACGTGAAATAACAACTGCTTATACCAGATCCTCAGTTTGTATTTGGATTATTTGTCAAAATATCCCAACAAATATGCGTTTAAATAAGCAATATAATTGGATGGGAGTAGCTTATATTGTGTTTATCAATTTTTCGAATGCAATAGTTCCTTAATCTTCTGGTTGTTATGAAATCGAAACTGAAAACATCTACCTTGAATCGCAAATTAAATAATTATATAGTTTGGATTGGGGGTATGGAAAACAAAAATTCAAAAGCTGCTGGGATCGGGAAAAAAATATATAATTGTAAGCCTGTCTAATCTGACAACTATTTTTCTTTGTTTTCGATGCTTAAACTTTGCGTGTTCACTTCAACAATATCAGAAGTCGGGGAATAAATATGAAAGCTTGAAATGACAAGCTATTTAATCGTCGAAAACAAAGACTGAACTTTGACTGAACTTTATACTAGACGCTGTCTCTGCTATGCAATTTTACTTGACCAACTGTAGAGAAGGAAGAAAGTACAGTCTACAGACCTCGGCGAAAGACTGTGGATTTTTTACAACTACAGATGAATTCAACTATACATGTAGTTGTGCATACTATAGAAACTTTTAACATACTAAACTTTTACGAACAGTCATAGTGCATGTAACTTGCGTTAGTTAAATTATAGAAGTTAGAGTTTGTAGCCTCGTTGTAAAACAGTTGTGATTTTCAAGTAAAAGAATTATGAAAAATAATGATGCCTTTGTATTGATTTTTCATTGCATGGTATTGATTTTTCATTGGTATTGAAGACAGTAAAATGTCGAGGTTTTTGCATACCGTTTCTACGGCCTCGCCTGGTTATAATTGGCTGATAATTCTCTTTTTGACTTTGCCATCATAGTTAATCGTCCATGTCTTCTAACTGCGAAAACAAAATATTGCGGCCTGTACGCATTCAATCCATCAGCATTTGAATGTACCGCAGGGTGACCATTTAATGGTTAGGGCTTGACGAACCCTCGGAGCCGAGTCAAATGACAGACTGGTAAAGTCTGTTAAACTAACAACGGACATGACATTAAAAACTATTAAACGACAAAAATGAGCTGAAACGGTGTTCCCCGTATGCTGAATCCAAAAAATTAAATAAGGAATTGGACTGCCAATTGTTTTTGAAAGCAGATATTTGCAAGTGACCAGTTCCATCCACAACGACGAGAACTTAAGTACAGAATACAAACAACACCCAAGTTGGCGCAAACCACGATGAACAGTGTATCCTTCAATATGTTACAGTACGTAACATATGTTACAGTACGTAACAAGAAACAACAAGACAGTAACGTAAAAAGACAGTAACAACTACAAACTGAATTGATAAGAGAGACAATCGCCTATCGTATTGCCCTTAGCCAAAAGGCAGAAAAAACCTGACAATTAAACGAAGAACTAATCAAAACAACCTGTGGAAAGACAAGCAACCAACCATTGCAGGAAGAGTCCTGCTGAAAACACTAAAAGAAGAACACGAAAGTAGAAGATCGAAGAAGGAAAATGTATGTGATCAGAAAATAATCACAACACAGAGAGCAACAGTTGTGAGCAACATGTAGCCAGAAAACCAAATGAATTATCGCAACTGCAGCAGAGGGAAACAAGTGAACAAGATATTTGTAATCGTTTGGAAAGTGCGTGAGCAAGTTACAATAAAATACATAGACGGCAACGAACAGATCATTTGCCATACGATGTTGAATCGACAGATTTCTGTATGGTTTTTATCGCAGGTCAATATAACATTCTAACAACATCAAAATATATGAACAGATATCGGACATAATGACAGACGAACAACAAACAGTTCCAGGTAAAAAATGAGCAACGAAACGTTTATTGGTATAATAAATCGGAAATTTCCTGTACCGAGTGGAACAAAAGTCATGTGGATAAACTTGCATTGGTCAGAGACGAAAACGAACAACGAACATTGTTGATGATGGTGGAAATGATGATGGTGAAAATGGTGATGGTAATACTCAAAGAAACTTTACACGAACGTAAAACTTAACGTGACAATAACAACTGTTTACAATTGATTCCAGCTTGCTTTTGGATTCCCTTGTCAAAATTTTAACATTTTTTTATATAACACGTGTCGAAACAACCGAATTTGTTGAATGTAACTTCGTATATGTTTTGTTTATCAATTTTCGATTGCAATGATTCCTTACACTGTCAGTTTTATCAGATTGAAAGTCTAGCTTAGTGCCTTAGTCCACTCAAATTAACTAAAACAAAAATTCAAAAGCAGCTGGAATCGAGAGAAGAAGAGGAATGGAAGAAGAAGAAAAAAGGAAGAAATGGACTAGTACTATGAAGAATAACTTTATAGACTTGTCTAATTATACAACTATTTACATACTTCTCTTTGTTTTCGATGTTCAAACTGGGAGTTCGTTCTCGTATGAGTAAATATAATGCAGTTTGGTTTAACTACTCACTGTGTATAATACTAGGCTGTTTAATGATCGAAAACAAAGGGAAGTTATTTTTGACACTGACTAAACTTTTAATACTATAGACACTGTCTCTGCTATGCAAGTTCACTTGGCCAAGTGTAGAGAAGGGAAAAACTACAATCCTCGGAAAGTTTATTTTTTACAAAGATCACGCTGATTTTTATAATGGTCAACTAGTGTATACTAGAAATTTCGATCATAACTCATTAACATATTTTACGTTTACGAAAAGTCATAGAACATGTAACTTGCTTAGATTGTAGAATTTGAAGAGCTTGACGCCTCATTGCTATTTGCTGTAAACCAGTTGTGGTTTTCAATAAAATAAGAATAAAAAATAATCACCCCTTTGACTTTGTATAATTTTTGAAGACAGAACATTTAGTCTTCTAGTAGCAGTCTAAAGAAAATATTGTACAACCTTTAGTATTTATGACCAGTGCTATGTCCATGTGATGTCTGTGATGTATCGGCATTTGTGGAAGTTTGAAAATAGTTTTGTTTATTTTTTGTAGTGCTTTATATTTCCTAAAAAAGGGGATGGTTATCCATTTTTTAAAGGGAAAGTTTTCCTTTCATTTGTAAGGTTGATTTTCATTGATAAGTCAAGTGGAAGGTTCAGATGTATTACATTTATGCCCTTTTAATATCACAAAAATGAAAAAGTTTACAACTCCTAATATGAATGATTTTGGTAATGGTACTTATTTGGTACTCGTATAAGAATTCTCAGAAAGCCAGACGAGAGAAGTATTTCCAGAATAGTGAAAATCACTTGAGCACGGGTTTAAGCAGCATATTGTGTGGTCCCACAAATAATACGTGCAATGCAATTGCTAATCATTGTTATATAGGAGGTCAAGGAGGATTTGATGCGCTCTGTAAAGAAATTTATAAATTAAATCTTGATTACAAATTTTATAGACGCCGCCATATTGTCGCTGACGTCACAATCTCAATGCATTCTGCGCAGACTCGAATACTGTGAGAAAAACAAAATATAAAATATCATGGTGACGGTGAAGTGCTTATCTTTCCTTATTTCTTGTTCGTTTTTTGCGAAAATGTTGACAGCAGAGTGTTTTTCTTTGTCTCAAATACGCTCATGAAACATACAGGAGTCAGGCGGAATAAAGGTCGCGGAAAAAAGAAGAAAAAGACTCGACGGACTAAACAATACAAATTGTTGTGTTGACCGAGGTGTTGACATTGTTCGGGTAAAATATTGTTATATTCGCTGTTGTAAAACTTGATGACTCTGTCATAAGATGATGTTATGTTTTTGTTCATTTTGAAGGCTAATACTATCCGTCTTGTTGAACATTATAGTTTAATAAGATAGGGTTGGAATAGACCGTGGGGAAATGCCTAAGATTGAACAGAATAGGTGGTCGTGCAAGCACTGTACGTACGATAATTTTCCTGCTTCTACAAAATGTGCCTTGTGTATGTGCAAGCGAGAAGATGACGATTTAGATCAGAATTTAAACGACTGTATTCAAGAAGAAAGCGTTCCTGAGAGTGACAAAAATAAATGTTCTGAAACTGCTGACCAAGTTGATTTGCTTCAAGGCCGTTGGGCTTGCTTGTCTTGTACTTATCTAAATTGGGAAAACTCTGTGAAATGTGTAATGTGTACGAATGAAAGGCCAAATGACTTTGTACCTCGGTCTGAGACCATAGATTCATTGGCAAAAAATCAGCCTGAGAAGCATGATGATCTGACTGTGAACAACAATGAGAAAAACAAATCAATTTCTAAGAATAAACAGAAATGGACATGCCCACAGTGTACATTTGAAAACTGGAACCAATCAAAAAAATGTTCTTTATGTTGCTGTCAAAAACCAAAGCCTGATGAATCTGTGATTTTGAACACAAAAAACTCGCAGAATGTTTTAAATTTGAAAAAGAGCGGACGTCAGAGAGCCAGACCTATGAAAGGTAAATCTGTTGCAGCTGCTATTCAACCAATCACAAGCGAGGATGAAGAACAGTTGATCTATGGACTATCTGCAACAAGCATATCGGCTGTTTCACAAATAAAGAACAATTTAAAGGAATCTGATTGGATGTGGCTAAGTGCTTGTATCGGAGTGGTTGAAGGGGAACCATCATCTGTCAAGATGTTTCTTTCGTCTGGTGGTAGTGCAGCTCGAAAGTTGACATCTGATGAAGTTTTAGTTTTAAATCGTCCTGGTGTGTTTGAAGTTGGGGACACCTTGGTTCATTTGGCGATACGATATCATCAAGATGATCTTCTTACGATAATGGTACCACATGAGGTATCAAGGAAGACATTTAAACGGATGCCGTGCCATGTTAGCCCAGATCTTGCAGCAAGTGTTCGGAAACAGGCAGCACAAGGTTTAAGGCAAAGGAAAGGAGACTGGCCATGTTATTTCTATACAGATTTAGTTACATTCACTTTGCCTGGTGGTAAGAAATTATCATTTTATTGTGTTTTATGTTATCAATTATATGAAGGCACAGTGGGTCATTCTAGAAAAAGTTGAAGCCTCCCCCACAGAGAAAATTAAAAGTTTACCTCTTTCAAACATCCTAGTACATTCTATTACCAGAAGTAGATTCCCTCCTCTTGATGGTGTTGGAAAAATGATGTTGGGAAAATACATGAAATTCTATATTAATTAAATTGATAAAACTGAAATTTCATAGTCTACATCACATTTGAAAAAATTCTCTTGTCCAAATTATTTTTTAAAGACCATGTAAAGTCCGTTCTGCGCATACGTTCTGCGCAGGCTTACATTCCAAATTATGGTCGGGACCCGACCGTTGGAATGTTTTTAATATTTTGTATCTTTTGAACTTTCTTGAATTGAATCTCTAGTCTGTATTCATTTACAAGCATAGCGAACCAGAAGAGTGTTAAAAATTCAGTATAATGTGTATCTAATCATATTTTACAACTGTAGCACTGAGTTCAAAGCGTTTGTTTACATTACAGACTTTACATGGTCTTTAAGGGTTAACAATTTATGCATTTTTATTGTTTATGTAAGAACTACAAGACTTTCCTGGTGCAGTTCAGCAATATGCCCTTGATGAGGTTGTGGACCAAAATGTTCAGCGAGGTTTGTAGACCTCTTTGTATCAGGTCATGTTAAGCCACCCACTGTATTACTGCAGACAAGACTACATTTTGATTCAAATTCCTATTTGATTAAATTGCTTATTGAGAATGTTTTATTAATAATTAGTTTTAGAAGTGGAATCGATTATCAATTGGAGTATGGAAATAACAAATCAGTTTGACAGTCGTGTGTATGCATTGTGGAACAGATCCGCTGGTGATTGTCTGTTAGACTCAATATGTCAGGCGACATGGGGGATATTTGATCGTGAAAATGCTTTGAGGAATGCATTGTATGTCAGTTTGAGTGAAGGTGCTTCAAGGTATGAACTCAACTTCCTTTATAAATATCACATTATATTGAAGGTCATTGTTGCAAGTTGTTGTGTTTGTATAAGGTCAAATAAGCTAAATACTTGCATGTTAATTAAGTTTATTTTCTAAAGAATATTCACATACTGTGCACAAGAAAAGAGGAAGAGAAAAAAATGATCTCAGTGAGTATTTTTGTCCGCCATGCAGGTTTTTTCCTCGTTGGAAGGAGTGGGAAGAAATGCAAGCAACCAACATGCAGTTCACATTGGATGAAGATCAGTGGGAACAGGACTGGGCATCAGTCCTTTCTCTTGCCAGCCAACCTGGGGCTTCGTTAGAGCAGATGCATGTGTTCGCCTTGGCTCATATTATCCGTAGACCTATCATCATTTATGGTGTGAAGTTTGTGAGGAGTTTTCGAGGCGAGACCTTGGGACTGGCACGATTTCAAGGTAGGTTGTGGACTGGTTATCAGACTTTTGCTTCGACATTGTGGACAGTTGTGAGGTCTGACTGATCTAGATACCCATAAGTTACCAAGCATAAGTTTGAGAAATAAACTGATGTGATTTGGACTTTTAAGGTGTATATTTGCCCTTGTTGTGGGAGAAAAGTTTCTGTTGGAAAAGTCCAATTGTTCTTGGCTACACAAGAGGACATTTCTCGGCACTCGTTGCTATGGAGACTGAACAACATGGTGCTGGCGGTGCTGGTGCTCATATAGATAACAGCGATGAAAGTCACATGACATATTTACCGCTGGTTGATCATGAATGCAACCCGCTACCAGTGCATTTTCTTAATGGAGCTGAGGTAGGTACATATTTCATACACAAGTTTATTAATATCATTTTATAGTTTAACAGGTCCTTCATTGAAAGCAGGCGATATAGCCTGACGAAGTAAACCTGTATAAATATGTCAATTAATAATAATAATAAACAAAACAATGGTCTATTCACCCTGTGGTTCACCAAAATTCTCGCGGTTCTCGTTTGACAAGTGAAAGGTCAGGCGAATTTCACCAGCCTAAAATGAAAACCCCTGTCCTATGCCCACTGCCCAATTTCCCGTGCTGAATTTCCTCAGTGAATTTGCTTCGTATTTCATTGACAGTTTGTATTATTTAGCTTGGAAACGAGGATCAATTACTTCGTGAATGGTTGGACTGCCACATGACGAACGCTGGTATATTGGTGGCTGAACAACAAGCAACACCGAGATCTGCACTGGTGAGTCAGTTAATGGACGAATGGTTGGATAGGTATAGGAAAATGAACAAAAAACAAAGAGATGGTAACGGAAAGACGTAAATAAAGAGAGTTTTTGACTGCCTAGGATTTTTTCATTACAATACATGGATTTACGTCTATAAAGTAACCCTTTTTTGTGTGTTGTCGAGGTGGTATCTGTTAGGTTGGTACACTCAGTTCAATAGGCTGTTTATCCAATGTACCAACACTAATCCCAAATTTGATTTGTATATGTGTAATATTTGGGTCGCTCTAAAAAAGCTCGTCTTGATCAACTTTTTACTGTTAAAATTTCTGGAAATGATGTCTAGGTGAATGTTAGCAGTGAAAAACGAATTTAGAATTAATCTAGTGACGTCATATCCTGCAACTTGAACCAAAATATTACACATACCTAAGGTCGTATCTGAGATTAGTGGCAATGTTAGAATGTCATGGCAAAGGATATTCTATATGAAGTTGGCGTGTTATGTAACTGCGACCGAATATGATGTTGGACAGTAACTATTACTATTAGGTTTATTGTGTATATAAATATCCTGTAAATATCGATCAATCATATTTAGGTTTGTAGTTTAAATATTAAAACTTGTAGGAAAGTATTTTATATCCATTATGATCAAGTTGTAACTTCTTGTGGCCTCGATATAAAGTCCGTTTTCCACTACGCGAACTTTTTCTTTTTTCGGCATCGCTCCTGCTGACGTGATAATGCTGACAAATGAAGAATTGGAAAACTTTGCGCGAATGAATTCGCCTAGTGGAAACAGGCGTTTGAACGTCCGATCCGTAAATTGTAAATGCACCGCTCATTTGGATTTCAAAGTTAGCAGAACATCGCAGCCTCCTGGTATTTTTTACTCCCCCATCCTTTGTCAAGGACCATTGGTAGTTTAGCCAATTGATGTTACCATCCTCTACTTGACCTCTTGGTTGCGTTAAATGACATCTACAGAAAGAACACGTAATTCATATTGCAATGTATTATCACAAATCTCCAAATAGAAGCCGCCCACCGTATATATACATTTATCATGAGTTTACCTATACAGTACCTTACCATATTTCTAGTCGTCCCAGAAAATGATCTAGACCTGTTTAATGCCGGTGGTGCAATGACAGGTTTAACTTTCTCTGGTATGAGATTAGTACCTCGAGTTAAACTTCCCGGACACCATGCCCTAAAAATAAAATAAAATAACAATAGACTTTACAACGAATACACTTACTTCGACGTTGCTACTGCGTTTGTGAAATGACGCGAGAGGGCAGGCAGTTACCCAGGCAAGCGATCCCATAGGCGGTCTAAGAAAACATTTTATACAAACAACAACTCGCCACGACCACGTATCACTTTTTTGTCACTTCCACGAAAATAGATTCAGACTGAACCCATTTTTTGTAACCCGTTTAGGCAAAGGTACTACCGATTACGTTTGTATTTAATTGTCGCATTTTGGCAAGGTCAGACAGACATTTTGACTTGCAGTTGGACGTCGCAACATGATTTGTGACATTGTGTATTATATCACAATCTTACCTTTGTGTGAGAGTTGGACTCGGAGGAGCTCTCTTGCCCGTTCCCTTCTTTCGAAGAAATTCTTCGAAAGTTTTTTCACATTCTTGACGTTTTTCCATCTCCGCTTCTTTTTCATATTTTGTTTTCAATTTGTCTGCTTGTCTGGAACTCCGACTCTCCTCTTTCAGTTCTTCGTCTTTTTGTGATTTCCTTGCAACGAAAATTGAAAAAAAATTAAAGGAATGGATGGCGGAAACTCGTAATCTGGGTTAGCCACCTTGGGGAAACGTAGTTAGGAAACAATGCTTCCACAACCATTAGGCATTACTTTTATAAATGGCTTCATGCCTTTACCATTTATCGAAAGCTTTCTTCGCTATTTCAATCTTCTCTTTATGATCTTCAATTTTCCTTTGTTTGTCTTCTCGTTCTTTGGCTTTCTTGTCTTTATAACTGTCCTTCAACACTACGTCTTTTTTACTTTTCCACGATTCAAAGAATTTCTTAGCGTCCTGTTTCTTGATAACCTTCTCTCGCTTCTCGTCTAATTCTTTGTTTTTAATTTCTTTCTTATTTTTCACTTCAGTTTTAATCACGACCTCTTTCTTTGAACTCCATGCTTCAAAAGCTTTCTTTGCCTGAAATATGCAAAAGCAAGACGCATCTAGCCGACCCGTTGCTCTGAAATCAATTTGTTTTTCTAGAGTGATTTCTGATATAGTCGAGGATTTGAATAGAAGTATCTCCCATATTCCATAAACTACAGACGAAATCGCAAGTATAGTGGAGAATAATTACCCAGAGGTAAGATAGTCCTTTTTCTCCCTTAAAATACCGTCCAACCTCTATTATGTATTGTAAACACCTTTGATAATAGTATATGGCAATACAACCTGGGGAGGATTGGACGAACCAACTTAAAAGACAGTCCAGTGAAATAGTTTACTGTTTCCGCTAAGATAATCAGTGCCAATGTCTTAAATATTTTTTAGAGAGGTTAAGAATAAGATTGACGTGTACGACAGACTGCAAACTTCAAGTCATATTTTGAGGTTAATTGTTGGTTGTTCGAATTTAGGACAATTTGTGCACTAAAATTGAAGGCTGATGCATGAATTTGCTAAAAATTTGCCGAAACTTTCAAAAACTTGTAAAACTTACCTTCAAATGCGTTTGTGCATGGTTAGCGATCTTAAGGCAGGGGTAAGGAATTTGAGACATTTGAAATTTTTCTTAAACTTTCGTGCACGTTTTTCTGTTTCTACGAGATAATCAGTACAATTGTTTAAATATTACCAAAATATTCGACAAACTAGCTCCAGTAAGTATCCCAGGGCAAAATGCCTAGTCGCTCTCTTGCTCCAGAGCATTGCCATTGAGCTTATTTGTTAAGGCCGACTGACGCACAACTTTTGCCTAAAACTGTCGCATGCAACCTGCTTACGACAACGTAGGCCAGTCCGCCAGTTGTACGCTTGATTTACACACTCAGTACAACTCAAGTTGTAAGCAGGTTTGCATGCGACAGTTTTAGGCAAAAGTTGTGTAGTGTAATTACGAATTTGTTTTGAACATTACCAGTATTTCCTTCTCTTGTTTTTCCTTGATCTTTTCTTCTTCTTTCTTCTGTTCTTCCACTTTCTTCCTAACAGCTTCCTTCAATTTTCCCCGTTTCTTCTGCAGCCACTCTGCGTAGACAGCATCTCTGATACCGCGTGAGGAGGTAAATCCAGATCTAGAGCTATCCAGACTCTCCTCTTCCTGATCAAACTGAGAGTTTTTCCAGCTATTCAAATCCGTTAACGAGGAAGATCTTCCCTTACTTCTTGAAAAGGTGTCATTTTGAGGCGAATCTCTGCTTTCATACTTGAAGTTATACATATCTGGAGACTTTGCCATTTCATTCAAAGATTTTTGGGCTTTCATGGGAGATCTTCCCTTGTTTTCCGTACCTTCAAGACAATATAAGCTAAATGTTATAATTAAGAATTTTTTTGTATTATAATTAAGAATTAGTTGCTTTTCAAGCTATTGATATACGGTAGTAAACATAGTATAGCTAAGATCATTGGGAAATTAAAAGAAATCAAACAAGATTTCGTCTTAATTGGTCAATACTAAAACAAGCAGTTTCTTATAGGGGAGGATAAAAAAGATATAACTCTCACTCGATTGGATAGCGTTATCAAATAGAACTCACCGGTTCTTATCTAATAATCAAATGTTAGGTTTAAAATCATAAGGTACTGAGACACATATAGAAGAAACTAGACCAAGCTCCGAAATATCAACTATTCGAACCGGCCTGACCGTCACATATTCGGCACAAACTACAACCTCTATAAGATATTAGGCCTACCTGTCAGGCGTCTGCTGTGATGGTGAGTTCTGTCTTCTTCATCGTCTAGGACAATTTCATTGCTGACTGGTACATGGTCTTCAAACATGTCTGTAACATTTCCCTTCCTATCACGTTCTTTCGTATCTTCATACCTGTCGTGTCTACTTCTAGAATAACCCTCGCTTTTCCTACTAAAACCATAATTCTCGTGTTCCTTCTGTTCCCATCTAGGAGTTCCGCCTTGGCGCCTAATTGAAGCTTCGCCTTCCCGCCTTGGAGTTTCACCTTCCCGCCTTGGAGTTCTCCGTTCCTTGGCTCGACTTTCAGACATTGTGTCATCACGCATCTTCTGTTTAAATTCTCTAGAACTATCACCTCTCGAAGGATCATCTCTGAAATGTTTTTGGTGTTGTGTATCACTACCATCCCGACCATGAAATAATTCCATACCATCCGAAATTCTGTGACTTCCAGAATCATGATCTGCTGTTGAACTGTTATTTTCTGAGAACTTTCTGTCATGACGCCTTTGCGGAGGCTGTGGGCGTTTTTTATATTCTGAAGTTCTTTGTTCTGAATCACTTTCATCTAAGGATTTTCCTTTCCGTGGACTACTGGAGTTCAGTTTATTTCTCGGACTCCTTGGAGCCTTCTTTGGTGGAATTCTTTCATTGCTAGAGTTTCTATCATTGTTAGATTTTTTGTCACGTGATTCCGAGCCTCTCCTTGTTGAATCTTTACTGGCGTTGACATCACTAAACGAGACACTTTTACTGTTCTTTCCCATTGAATCAAAAAGCTGATCAGCAGTTACCTTGTTAGAGTCTGTTGTTTCATTCAGTTCCTTATTTTCGTGATCTTTTTCTCTTGGTTTTGAACGAGGACGTGGAACTGGCCTTGGTGATGTGATCGTGTCATCATTCTTCTCTTTTACTTTTTCACCAGAAAATAATTTGTCTGGGGAATCTTTTCGGCCAGAAAATAATTTATCTGCTTTGTCTTTTACGCCAGAAAATAATTTATCTGCTTTGTCTTTTCTGTCTGAAAACAAATTCTCTGCTTTGTCTTTTTTGTCTGAAAACAAATTCTCTGCTTTGTCTTTTCTGTCTGAAAACAATTTATCAGTCGAGTCATTGGCTAGTTGATTTTCGGTATTTAAAAATCTTGTTTCATGTCGAGGTTTTGGCTTAGGTTTTCTTGATCTGTTAAAGGATTCATGTTTTTCATCACCTGAAAAAATGGTACAGACGAGTACAGTTTAACCTATTTAATCCTATTGCAATGCAATTATGGTGTTATTGACAGTTGTTCATTGCCTATATGTCCTGTATGAAGCGTTTACTGTAGTTCAAAATCCTTGTTTTTAGTCTTACTTAGTTCAAAATTGTTATTTCAATCATACTTCTGTCATTTAGTCCAATGAGCATTTAAATTTCTGGAGGGTGTGTGTGTGTGCAAATTTCTCTACATGGGGTGTGAGAATGTTCTGAGGAGGTGCAAAATATTTTGGGGGGTGTGCATCCCCTTCCAGAAAATCTGTCTATGGAATGCTATATATTAAATAAATTAGCTTGTGTGTTGGTCAATGCTGACAAAGAGCACCCTCTGCATCCTTTACTTGACTTATTTTCGTGGGGGTGGATCTATGCTTGTCTGGCAGGCATGTGTGCAGATTTTCTATGTGTGTTTTAATTTGATAGACATTGGCGGAGGTGGGGATGGTGTAACCATTGGATAATATATTAACTTTTTCTGGGGATACTCGTACTGGGATTGTAGGAGTGTCCTGATCTGGTTTATTATTCAATGTATCGTAGTAGTAGTGATACAATAAAATGTCGTATCTCTATATCAGCATTCTATTATTATCGACAGATTCCCTGTCGGCTGTCACTGGACTGCAAACAGTCCCAGTACTTTCCTTCACTTGTGAACCGAGATTGGTGGAAGGAAAACAAAGGATGATAAAGCGACAGTTTGCAGTCTACAGTGGCACAGCCCAAACAATTATGCTGAGCTGACAAGCAGGCCAGCTTGGTGATGCAATCATTCCACTCACATACGGACATACCCAATACCTATAAATTAAATCACTCACTTTTCAAATCTCCTTCTATAAGCCTAGATAATGACTCATCATCTAGTATGATCTCATCATCTTCAGATTTTATTTTACTAGTAAGCTTGCTGTCTTGTTCTATTAGCCATGCATTCATATCAATATTTTCCTTGCTCGACCCACGTTTGATCGTCCTGGAAAAACTGCCATTCGGATCTTTTGGGAAATCTGATTGTTGCCAACTTGATATAACAGTCTCCTCCTCCTCCATTTGTGCAAAAGTTATAAACCCTTAGAAAACCCTGGGATAAAAATTTTGTACAAATTACAACCAATGACAAGTTACAGTTTCTAAAAATATAGGCCGGTTTATTTGCCTTGAAATTCCACGCCCGCCTCATTCGCCATTGCTGTTTATTGCTAGTTGTTTTAAATATTTTTATCAGTTGTCCGAAACCTTGTAAATAACCTCAAATTATCGTATTTTTGTTGATATTTTCCTAACTACACGTTGACGACCGATTCTGTATATTTTCAAATTCAACAATGTAAACAAACAGCAGTGAATGCGCATGACAAAACTATCACGGAATGCTGTACAAAAAGATTGCATCTTCTACTATAAACACTGACCTTCGTTAGAAACTGAACTAACCTGATTTTGATTTGGTCAACAACAAAATTCATACTGTAATATACTATAGATATTAATGGTGTGTCACAGACCTATTATTTTATTAATATATACAAATCATTACAGACATATGTAATTTATGGTATTGTACAATTTATTGGTACTGGACTAGTCGACGTAAATCCAGAACATATTGTATATATCACAACTGGAAACTCGACTCAGTTTAAGTGAGCAAACTGACATCAAGCACACAAAATGTTGCTCTACATGTGGGGCATGGTGATGTACTTGACATCCAGTTTCCAGGTGTGCTCTGATCTTGACGACTGGCAAACCATTTCCCCATGCATTCTAAACACCACATTGGACGACAGAAACATTGCACGCAGGTGCCAACATCGGACAACGCACACAGCTTTTGAAGTTTGATGTTTGATTCTTGTTGCATGCAACCGATGCATGGCTCGGGGACCTACAAAACCAACAAAACATAGCCAGTGGGCCACATAGCATAGACAAAATGCATTGTTAGGCAGTCAAATGACTGCGCAGTAAAATGTTTGGTTACTCTACAGAAACGTTGAAACTTTTCAACATAGTTTTGAGGTGCAGTACTAAAGTGCTAGACATGTTACTGTATGTCTTTTGTGGCAGTTTCAGTACAGCTAGTGCTTAATGCATAAATGAGTGTTGTTAATAATGTTCCTGAACAAAACATGTGTCTAACATGAAAATTAGAAAGCGTACCTCTGTATTTCTATCAATATGAAATCGCTGATTTTGCTCCACCTGCTCTTTAAATGCCTTGACAAACTGATCACTGAGTGACTGATGAATGACAACATTTCTCGCATTTACTATCGGGGCATGAATCTTTTCCTTCAGTTCAGAGTAGTCTAATGAATTTAGCCGTATGACAAATGGCTTTACAGCAGAATTTATACTTGAGATTTGGATATTAAGAAATTGTACTGCACTATTTGTCTCAATTGAGATCTCATGGTTTTCTGCTTTTAAAATATTCAAGTGAACATCGGGCTTGTGAGCTATGTCAACCCTATATGCAGAGCATTTAATAATCCACGAGTCAGTAATGTAGACACTTGTCCCACCAATGTGGCTGGAAAATTTATCAATCCGACGAAATTCAATGTTTATCCTTGCTGCAACGTCAATCCAAGGGTTTCCATGGTGACTGAGGGTGTTTACTAAAGGATGATTTTTCCTAAAAATTCAGAGTAAATGGATTGAACAATGAAATAAATTGTACACACAACATGTTCTTCTCAATTAAAGAGTAAACTAATCTGGTGTGAGGCATAATAAATAACAATTAAATAGGGAGCATTAGGGCACAATGCAGTTTAAATAGCTAACAGGATTGAGAGTTTTCTAGACAAATCATCTGGTCAACCCATTAATTAACGGCCATCACTATATGATAAGTGATTGTGGACTTGTGGGCCGATAAAGACTCGGACACTCTGAATCATAGTTGGATAGCTCCCCTGACCTGCTTTTTCTGTATCGTCAATCAAAATGTGTGTTAATGTATCAAGCCTGATATTATATTGTAAATTCATAAAATTACCAGTTCTTCCGGGACCAATATAGCGCAATCAAAACAGCGGCAAGAAACACAGTAAGTGAGAGTAACAAGAAAACTGGAGCTATTAATCCATTTCTCTCATGAAAACTGAATAATTTGAGATCTGGTGATACTAAACCTAAGGAAATGTAATAACCTGCAAATTGAAACAAAAATATATTTAGTTCTTTTTTCATAAATATTGATACAGTCCTCAGTCCTGGTTTGATAATTGATACATCAATACAGGGTCTGAGCACGACACACATGAATCGTAGCATTGCGTAGTTAATAATAACATCCGGGTGCATTACAAGGCAGTATACTCACCCAAAGGTAGCAATGAATGAAAACGTATTGTGACTGCAGTCCTTTTTAAATGGAAGGAAATAAAATGCAAATCTTCCATGCCAAGGTAGGATGAAAATAAATTTTGAACTGTTAAACCCAAACTCACAAACTCTCTTGGAGGCACAACCAGGCATACAGCCACAATAAAATAACCTAGGCTGAAAACTAGTTCCCTTTGGGCTTCCATTCTATTTCAAATGTCAATAATTTAATTTTTAAAAATAGCAATGCTACGTCATCATGTATCTTTTATATCCTGATATGTATATAGATCAGTGGTGATTCCGGCGTTTTCCGATAGATTAACATAATTATGAAAATACTAAAGTTTTATAAAACTTTAACAGATATATCTGCATTTAACAGCTTTAATACATAAAACGACTTGTATAGAAGTGAATGTTGTATTCTTTTTACGCAAATTGTTGAAATAGTTTTTAAAAATCCACAATTTTGCCAACATTATAAAGTCAATAATCGGAAGTGATCGGAATTGCAATGGCCATGGGAAGTACTGCTGACCCTATGCGCCAGCAAGTCATGGAAACACGTTGTTGTTGTTTACAAATTACAAGCGTTGATATTTATATTTACACCTTTTCGACAATGCGATAAACAATGGAAATAAATGCAGTTCTTGACAGACACGGGCTAGCCAAGTCAGGACTTTGGTATGTTTTATCCCCAGAGAACGAGGGACCTTGTGCACGAGTGGGCCATGCATGTTGTGTGTTAAAAACGTCAGCCAACATTTTGAAAGATTGTCCTGTTGACAATCAGAACTCTGACAGTTTGCTGATCCTTGGTGGAGCCAACCCAGATGGAGCATTTGATGATGTTTATGTCCTTGATTTTGGTGAGATTCATTTTATTTTGGTCACAAGTATATTGCTATAGTTAAATTTATTCCCCCACCCCTACTCCCATGGGACACCCCGGGACCAGATGTTCAACAAAATTTCCCACCCCCTGGAAATATTGGTGTACAATATCCTGGGGATTCAGGAGGGATTATGGGAACAGGAGGAATAGAATCGTGCATGAATTTGCTTTTAAGCATGACAAAATATCTGTCCACTCCTGACTCATCTGAAGAAGCTCTATATGCCACTACTTTGCAATAGTTTTTGTCAGGAGAAACATGCTTCCAGACTAGCAGGTACAAGGCATTCATTCAGGAGCATGCCATTAGGAAAATGATTTGGGAAAGGGGAACAGAAAAGAACATAATTTGTCCAAAGAGGGAAAGCAAAGAAAAATACCTTTTATAATTCTGCAAAAAAAATTCCAGCACAAGCAGACAGAAAAAAATCATGCAAGCTGAAAATCCCCCCCCCCCATTACTTTTCTAATGAAGAACCTTGAATGATTGAAAATACTTCTCTAATTGATTGTTGATGCACAGAGCAGTACAAGTGGTACAAATGTGAGTGGCAGGGTTTGCCAAAGAGGTACGAACATTTGGCCTTTATACCAGAGCATGCATCAAGTGAAATTGTTGTATTTGGTGGAGCACAAATGGACAACAACTTAAATGATGTGCAAGTATTGGAAAAAGGTAAAATACTAACAAACATTGGATGAGTAAACATTATATATATTTTATAGTATTACTTATTGGTAGGTGTTTAATAGGTATAATTACAGTTTAGTTTCCTAATGAAAATGTGTAATTACTATTTAGTTTCCTAACATCAGTACTCATATGTTATCCACAAAGCTACTGATCAGGGTTTCCAGTTTTATGTGAAAAAAGTGTTAGTGGTGAATGACACAAACTTAGGCTTCCTGGGAGCATAATTTCCCAGGAAACCTGATATTTTTTATGCTCTAAGAGAATGTCATTTTTTGATATATTCTCATGAAATTTTTTTAACAAAGTCATTACCATGTTACAAGACTGCATGCACAAGTTGATTAGTAATATATGTAGCAATTTCGTAGTTAAATAAAACGCAAAACAATGGTCTGTTCACCAAAATTTTCGTAGTTAAAGCTCTGGCCGCTAGGCATTTTTAACCCTATACGGCATTTTTAACCTTATTTCTGGTGGCCAGAAACCCTACAAAATTAAAAGTTAATATGTAATCAGATTTCAAAAAAAGGATAAATAAATACTACTTCTTCTGGTGAATTTGGACGTGGCTTGACTTAAACAGACATATTCCCATTCTTATTCTCATTAATATCACCAAAGACGCACGCAAAATGACCATTGGCTGGTAAAAATGTTTTGCGCGAGTTTTTATTCTCCATTAAATGATGTCACAGACACCATACTAATTAATATCCCACAATCCCTTGTTTTTGCGCAAGGTATAAAAACGCTGTGATGTCATAATGTAGTTTGTCTTAATTGATTGATTGAGACTGCGCACTTATCGTATTTCTCGCGGAATTTTTCCAAACCTTTTTTGTGATAAAACAAATATGGCTGAATTTGAATATTACGAGGATTTCGAATGCGAAGAGGCTGAGGAAGAAATAGTTCAAGAATTATTAAAGTTCGGTATCTATGGAGAGCAAACTACACTCGATGGTATTCTTGAGGAAGCCGAAAAAAATTTGAACGACACTAAAGCTCGCGTTGCATACCTTAAAACTTTGTTCGGGGATCAAGATAACACAGGTAAGAGATAGTAGATACAATCTATCTTGAAACAATTTTATTATAAATAACGTTTAACAATTTTACCGCTTTCTGATTCGCGCTTCATGCGCAAGATAAATTAGTTTTTACGTTGCTATGCAACTATCTCATTAACTCCACCGTGATTTCATTCGCGCGCAAACTTTCAGGTTTCATTAAAATGCGAGAGCGCTTGTGGTTGCTTCGCATACAAGGAATATAACGCGTTCCAGTTTATGACAGAACAATACTGAATGTGTATTGATTTACATTCTTTTCATTGACGTTTAGGTGAGAACCATCTTGGTATTGTCCCGGATTCCGAAGCAGTCCCTGGTACAATTAAAGAACCTTCGATGGAAGCAACACTTGATGTCTCCCTCTCAACATTGCAAGCAACGCACCATGATGATACAGGAGGCGAGCGCGAACCTGATGCTCCTTCAAATACAGACACTCCTACGACGTTGGTTCATGGTGGCAACGAAGCAACACTTGATGTCTCCCTCCCAACATTGGAAGCATCGCAGCATGATGACACAGAAAGCGAGCACAAACCTGATGCTCCTTCAACTACAGATACTCCTACGACGTTAGTTCATGGTGGCAACGAAGCAACACTTGATGTCTCCCTCCCAACATTGAAAGCATCTCATCATGATGATACAGAAGACGAGCACAAACCTGATGCTCCTTCAAATACAGATACTCCTACGACGTTGGTTCATGGTGGCAACGAGGCAACACTTGATGTCTCCCTCCCAACATTGGAAGAATCTCACCATGATGATACAGGAGGCGAACACAAACCTGATACTCCTTCAAATACAGATACTCTTACGACGTTGGTTCATGGTGGCAACGAGGCAACACTTGATGTCTCCCTCCCAACATTGGAAGAATCTCACCATGATGATACAGGAGGCGAACACAAACCTGATACTCCTTCAAATACAGATACTCTTACGACGTTGGTTCATGGTGGCAACGAGGCAACACCTGATGTCTCCCTCCCAACATTGCAAGAATCTCACCATGATGATACAGGAGGCGAACACAAGCCTTATGCTCCTTCAAATACAGATACTCCTACGACGTTGGTTCATGGTGGCAACGAAGCAACACTTGATGTCTCCCTCCCAACATTGAAAGCATCTCATCATGATGATACAGAAGACGAGCACAAACCTGATGCTCCTTCAAATACAGATACTCCTACGACGTTGGTTCATGGTGGCAACGAGGCAACACTTGATGTCTCCCTCCCAACATTGGAAGAATCTCACCATGATGATACAGGAGGCGAACACAAACCTGATACTCCTTCAAATACAGATACTCTTACGACGTTGGTTCATGGTGGCAACGAGGCAACACCTGATGTCTCCCTCCCAACATTGCAAGAATCTCACCATGATGATACAGGAGGCGAACACAAGCCTTATGCTCCTTCAAATACAGATACTCCTACGACGTTGGTTCATGGTGGCAACGAAGCAACACTTGATGTCTCCCTCCCAACATTGAAAACATCTCATCATGATGATACAGAAGACGAGCACAAACCTGATGCTCCTTCAACTACAGATACTCCTACGACGTTAGTTCATGGTGGCAACGAAGCAACACTTGATGTCTCCCTCCCAACATTGGAAGCATCGCAGCATGATGACACAGAAGGCGAGCACAAACCTGATGCTCCGATCTCGTTTTAAAGAAGTGCAGACTGTGTCTGACGTACAAGGCGAGCTCCCGCCCGTCACAGATGATTCAAATGAAGATAACAAACTTTCAACGATTTTGGTTCATGGCGATGCCAAGAAAATACTCGATATCTCCCACCATGACGAAGTAGAGATTGTTATCGTGTCAGACAGAGGCGAGATCAAATCCAGCGAGTCTTCTGATGTTGAGGTCTGGAACGACGGCTGTCCATTACCATCAAGTGGACCTACTTGTTCTGAATGGCAGAACTCTGCCGATGCTCACTCATCTGGGGCTGAGGCCATTTCCACTCAGGTATCGACTACCGGGTGTCTACCTGAGTGTGAAGAGCCTCGCTCTGGATGTGTGAACATCGAAAGTGTGATGTCATCAGAACAAGTTAGCCATGCTCCATCGACCTCCATCATCGAAGATGGAACAAAAGTTGCTGGCAACGAAGGATTTCCGCAATATCAAAACAAAGTTGAGGGTAAGTCAAATGAGCTTAACGGTATTATAACACGAAACAAAACCCAAATACCAAATATTTCGACATCAAAGTCTTCGGTCCCAAGATGTCGCTATTGTTTGGAGTCAGAGACAATTGATTGACTGCTAAAGTTGGAGGCAATATACATTCCTGCAGGCAATAGATTAGCAGAATTATGCGTCTACAATATGAAATGAGACTAAACACTGACTCGTTTATTTGATTTATTAGATGGCAAAAATGTTGTGATTGACAGCAGCCTGTTGTCGAAGAATGAAGATGAGCAAGAAAATGGTAAATGCAAACAGAAAAAGAAAAACAAAAAGCAGAAAAAAGCGAAAGTTCACAAGAAGGAGAAACGTTCAAAAGATGAGAAAACCGAGAAAACGAAGTCCAAGAAATTTCATCGACGACTTGTTTCTCTGTTCTGTTGTTGTTTTAAAAGTCAAGAAAGAAATGATGAAAATAACGAAATGGAACAATCGACAACTGAGAAGAGCGCAACTCGTTTTGAAGATAATATTCAAAGCTGCTCGTTTGTAACTATCGATTTGAACAATTGAATTCTCCTTGCATTATTTATGGTCGTATATGACATTATTTAATATTATACATAAAATGTTGTATTTGTTAAAAGTTATTAATAATTAATATTCTTGTTCCAAAATAACATTGCATTTCTTTAATTTCGCTCCTAAAATAATCACGTGGTCAAGTGGGTGTTTATTTGAAAGCACGGCCGAGGGTCGTGTTTTGGTTATAGACTCATCTCTCGCTGTTTATTGGTTCAGGTTAGGCTGACTTATAAGCAGCGAGACATGACTCTATGGTTTAGGTCCGAGGTTTTACGCGAGAATCCGCTGGCAGGTGTATTTGTAGGGGAACTCAGAATATAGAACATTTGCAGAATACACCCTTCCGGAAAGTACATCACTTTGGCTATAGAGCCTCGTTTTCGTGTAAAGTTGGGTATTAGTAAAGACCAACGTCTCAATCACGAAAACGAGGCTCTATGACCAAGATGACGTACTTTCCGGAAGCGTGTATTACTAGAGCAATAGACAGATTTAGATCGAGGACGCGGACGTCAAAGACGACGTGAAAATGGCGTGTTGTGCCCATGTATGGATATGCCACGCCATTTTGACGCCATTTTCACGTCGTCTTTGACGTCCGCGTCCTCGATCTAAATCTGTCTAATGTACAGATTGCGTCGACTTCAGTTTTCATTATTCGGCTTCTTTGAATTGTATGTAGTCTTATACAATGTTTGAAGTTTCTGTCTGTTTTCAAGAGAATGAAGTCGGGGCTTTGCGCGTATAATGCTATGCTCTAATAATTTAGCAATGTTTGGTCAATTACTGTGTCTTGGTATTCTAATTACTGGAGGAACGGCAAACCAATAAACGGCATATGATTTTTTAGATGCCAAATCGTGGTGTTTGTCGTTGCCGTCAGGAGAAGCTCCATCGCGCAGGACATGCCACTCAGCGGCTGCCGTCGACAACAGGTTGTTTATATTTGGAGGAGGCCAATCTGGTGCAGAGCCTGTACAGGATGATAAGTTGTATGTGTATAATGCAAGTAAGGAAACGTCATATTGGAAATGTAATGTTTTCATGTTTCAAAGGACTTATTAGGATGATTATCTCCGTGTTTCTGAAGTCATCTTATGTATACTGGAGAGGCCAGATTATCTGCTTGTTTAATAGTAGCGTTAGTGGAAGTCTGAACCTCTGCGCTAATTACCAGAGTTCCACTTGTAGTTTCATTAGAGTTTAAATACTTATCTTCTCTTTCAATCAATTAAAACAGTGCCATTAGCAACAAGCGCTCTGGGCTCATCACCAGGATCACCAGGATAAATAGAATCGTCTGGAGTTATATTGAATAGAATACTACTTGCACTTTACTACTTAACTTGTCAAACATTGTTGTGACTGTCTTATTTTCAGAAGAGAACCAATGGTCCCAACCAGATGTGAATGGTGTCCGTCCTAAAGTGAGACATGGTCATGTGATGATTGCTGTGAAGAATGGCATTTACCTTCATGGTGGAATGGCAGGGACGGAAATTTTTGGAGATCTCTGGAAACTAACAATAGGTATGTGCACTTTGTTATTTACTAACTGTAGTAAAATTTTCTTACCAAAAATCTCACCAAATGATGATGACCTGGTGATGGTGATGGTTTTTATGGTATTGGTAAATGGCTGTATGGTGGTCATGCCGAAGGTGATATGTTAACTGGATGGTAATGATGGTAGTCGTGGTGGTGAATGGGTATCCGGTTATTTCAATGCATAATTTTGAGCCTGTTTAATAACCTGGTAGTTGGCTGTCTTCAAAACGTTTCAAGAGAAGCACTTGTCAACTAGGAAAAGTTTTTGCTAGAAATGTTGTGTTCAAATTCCACTGAGCTCTCTCTATATCCTTAGTTTAAAAGAGTACATGGTGGATATCTAATAATAAACTGGCTTGTTTAGATGATGGTGAGATGAACTGGTCACAACCGACAGTAACTGGTGATGTTCCAAGCAAGCGTGCTGCTCATGCTGGTTGTGCTGTTGATGAAACGTTGTATTTGTTTGGTGGTATGAACGAAACTGGCGCATTAGATGATCTGTATTCCCTCAACACAGGTACCTTCGTATTTACATAATAGTTATGAAAGTGATTATTAGTTATAATAACGATTAATAACGGATTTATTGCGGATATAGTAAAACAAAACTTGTTATTAAATATTCTTGTACAGAGTCCATGCTGTGGCAGAAGATTCAATGTGAAGGGCCACCACCTCACTGTCGCCTTGATCACACCATGTCTGCTGTAACTGTTTCAAGAAATGTTGATGGTATGTACGAGTGGTATATTTATGACCCATGATGGTATGTACGAGTGGTATATTTATGGGCCATGATGGTATGTACGAGTGGTATATTCATTGACCCATGATGGTATGTACGAGTGGTATATTTATGACCCATGATGGTATGTACGAGTGGTATTTTTATGACTCATGATGGTATGTACGGGTAGTATATTTATGACCCATGATGGTATGTTCGAGTAGTATATTTATGACCCATAACACCCTCCGGAGCTTCGGCGACCACTGGCTTGTCTTGAACGCCCTGCTCTCATATTCATTCCTTCTTTACTACATACACAATTGTGAAATCGAAAATTAAATGTTTCAAAACTGAAAATAATTAAATAAATATTGCAATATTCATACATTTTCCAATGTTTTCTTTCTAGAGAATGAAGAGACGACAGTCAAACAAACATTTCTGGTTGTGTTTGGTGGAATGGACACAAGTGGCCAAATATTTGATGATTGTCTTGCTTTTCTTGTGAAGGAATGAAGAACGTGATGTTAAACTCTGATACTTCCAAGTATCTTTCCTGCCGGAGGAATGGTGATTCCCAACAAAACGTGTTCTCAAACACTTTGATATTCTTCGAAGTATCCCATTTCATCGTGCCAGAGATTATTTTGATTGGTACTTTTACTATTTTATGCTCTCTGGCCAACTGAACATCACTCTCTAAGGAAAATGTTTCGGTGCAAGACTGAAAACCATGAAATGCAGGCCGTGACGATTCGGTTTCACAGTAGAAGGGTCCATGGAGATGCTTCGCCGATTAAATCGGCTATTTCCTGTATTTTGAGCCTTTTAAAGACAGTTGTAAATATGCTACTGTTTATAGAGTGCTACTAAACTTCAAAAGAATTATGTCAAACTGAATTTAGTGCTACTCAGATAACTGTCGAAGACTATATCTATGCTTAAAGTATTTTATCATTCCAGGACATGCGAATGTTTCATATTAAAAATTGATTTTTTTAATTCTTCATGCATTTAAGTTATGCAGCTGAATTCCACCCAAGTTTTATATCTTTTCGACTAGAGTGAAGTGCTGTTCTTTTTTAACTAAAGCAAAAAGTAACTAATAATTCTTTGTTTCATGGATTTCGATGAACTTGAATAAAAGCGTTCCAGATCTTCATTTTTGAAGTCAGTGCCAAAACATAAGGACAAATAATAGGCACTTACATGAAGTATGTCCCTAATATGATATTCATTTGCAAATTGCAATCATTTGGATTGTCTTTTACAGTAAAAGTTTAGTATTCCTTGAACATTTTTTGATGTAAGAAGGCAGGTTAACTGCATATGTTTCGTGTGATGGTAGATTCACCACTTGGTTCGGCGTTGAAAGTGATTTTAGGACGTATTGAAAATGCTGTGCTGAGGCAACCCCCGGTAAGCTATAATTTTCACCCCACGAATAAATTATCCGTGTTTGTCATAATTTTGCTTTTTAATATTCTGCTTCTTCTGGTCCACTTCAAATTTGCAATGTTTAAAATGTAAGTGCATGTCCAATTTGCATGGATGCTGATATCACCATTCACCTGCTGATCTTTGGTGAACTGAATTGGGAATTGGCCCAACAAGGGGCTTCACCGGTGCAATCGTTGGAGCAAGCACTTTTCACCTCTGAGATTGTAGGTTTGTTCCTCGCTACGGTCTCATGTGAAAAGAGTCTGTCAATGTTTTACTGAAAGTTGAGGATAAATGTAGTTAGGGTTAGGAAAGTAATATTACAATTGTTATAAAGACCAAAATTTTCCTGGGAGCTTTTTGGTACTGGCCCCAACCCTGTCCCTACTAATGACTGTGCCATCAGACCCCTGCACAGCAGCTTACTTGGTGGCACTATGTACCTGTCCCTAAGCTTACTCCCC
>CACRXK020000246.1:0-52155 GCA_902702795.2 Paramuricea clavata | reverse complement strand
CCCCCCCCCCCCCCCCCCGCCAGAGTAATATAGATCTGAAAATTCATTTATGCTCGAAAAATACTTATATTATAAAAATTATAAAATTAGATAATGTTGCCAAGCATTGTTTCACAATATTAGCCTATTGCATAATTTTATAGGAATTAGGCTCTCGTGTTCCACAATTAATTGCAGTTAGTAAGATGCAACCAGCAGAAGCTGTTATAGAGGCCCACAAATGTGGACAAAGACATTTTGGTGAGAATTATGTAAGTTGTAATAAAATGTACTACAGAACATCATTAATTAACTGATGACAGACGTACGTACAGAAAATTAAGTGATTGGCCATATTTATTTTAGAAGATGTCTGAAATGTCTTCAAGTCATGCATCTGAGACAGCTAGCTTTATTCAAGTTTTCAAGTATAAATATGGGAAATTAAGGGAACAAATAAATAATTAATTAATGGTAATCTGTTAAGGCTGTCCAAATGATGCCTTAATTAGCAGATGTCATAGTTGTTGTAGATGTTTAATTTGTCTAGTGTAAATATGAAGACATCTAAAATGGATGCACTTAGTAAGGATTATATTGTTAATGGAGGTCAAATTAATAAAAAATGCTGTGAAATGTTGATATATAATTATTATTTTACAATAACAAACTTCTTTTTGTAGGTGCAAGAAATAGTGGAGAAAGGTAGCCACCATGAGGTCAGAGTAGATTCGATGTCTTGCATTATAGAATATACATGCATATTGCATTATATGTACAAGGTAATGTAGCTCCATTATTTCTGTGCTTCTCATGTTTATCACTTGTTTGTGATTTTGTTTCACAGGTTCTTGAATTAGAAGATATAAAATGGCATTTTATTGGCCATTTACAGAGAAACAAATGTAATAATTTGACAGGTACTATTTTAATTCTTTCATATGAACTGATGCCTCATCAGAAACTCAATACCTCTGAAATTATGAATCCAACTTTCACAGAAGGCAAGTTATTCCCTCCCCAAAATTTCAAGTTAAGCATAAAATTATTACAAGCGTGAATCTTCAAGTGAGTGTTTGATCAAACGCCTTTCTGGGCAAGGCCTGGTGTTGTGAATATACAGTACCTGTTTTCCACTTGCAAATTGTTTTGCATGAAGTGAATTTTTCGTTTGTTTTTTGGTCTCTCAACACCTGAACCATCAGGAACTAATTATTATTAAGACAACAGAAAAATTTGCTACACACGAAAAAATTCCCAAATGGAAAACCGACCTTAAAATGAGTTTATTTTATTTAGCGGTACCAAACCTCTACATGGTTCAGACCATTGATACAGCCAAGTTAGCCTTGGCGTTGAGCAACTCTTGGGAAAAACAAAACAAAACGTGCAGGTTAAAAGTGATGGTACAAGTCAACACCAGTGGAGAAGAAAGTAAGTTGGATTCATGGTTAGATTTTGAAACTGGAAGATAAGTCTGTTCTGCTCTTGTGTTTGTTGAGATAGTATTTTTGATTCTGCGAAGAGAGATATTTGACTGCCGCTATTCCTCACTGGTTTTAATATCATTGATCTGAAGAAGGTAATGTTGAAACATGAACAAACAAATAAATTATGGAAAAACAATTTGTTCTTTCGTTGGTCTAAATGTGAAAATTCTAAATTTCACATGTGAACTGTTCCAATTTCAAGTAAAGTAATTTTTCAGTTTGCCTGATGTGAAGCCACTTTGAGTAACATCACCTAACAGACGTTTTTGGTCTTAAATTATTTGCCAGATAAATCAGGATGTCCTCCCGAGAGTTGTGTAGAATTAGTTAAACATATTATGGACAAGTGTCCAAGCCTGCAATTCTCTGGGATCATGACCATTGGTGCTCTGGCACGCAGTGTTCAACAAGACCAAGAGCAATCAAACGAAGATTTTGAAGTAGGTTTTTAATTTTGGTGAAAGAAATATATAATTCTATTCATCATCATTGTTATATATGATTGCCTATTTGGGCAAAATGCACCTTCTTAACTCCTAGTCATCTTAACTACTAGTTATCTTTATAACTATTAACAAAAAAGGAAATAACCATCTCTCCTTGCAAATTCTGGAGCAAAACCATTTTAGTACAAGAAACAGAATTCTTTGGACCTCTACACACTAGCTGCCTGTAATTACTTGAGATACTGTATATACAAAATTAAGTTGGTTTTAGAAGATATTCAATTGTTTTTATTTTCCTTTGGCGCTATTATAATGACATAAATGTGTATTCTTTAGTTACTACTTGCTTGCAGAAGAAGTATATGTGAGAAACTGAGCCTTGCTATTGAAGATGTACAACTGAGTATGGGAATGTCTGCGGACTTTGAACATGCAGTAAGTGAAAGCAAATAGAGAGGTTCAGATTAGAGTTCCACCACCGCTACCATTGCAGGTCCGTTAACCAATCAGATGTGTTTGATATATCCGATTAACCAATCAGATGCGTTTGATATATCTGATTAACCAATCAGATGCGTTTGATATATCTGATTAACCAATCAGATGCGTTTGATATATCAGATTAACCAATCTGATGCGTTTGATATATCTGATTAACCAATCAGATGCGTTTGATACATTCGATTAACCAATCAGATGCGTTTGATATATCCGATTAACCAATCTGATGCGTTTGATATATCCGATTAACCAGTCAGATACGTTTGATATATCTGATTAACCAATCAGATGCGTTTGATATATCTGATTAACCAATCAGATGCGTTTGATATATCAGATTAACCAATCTGATGCGTTTGATATATCTGATTAACCAATCAGATGCGTTTGATACATTCGATTAACCAATCAGATGCGTTTGATATATCCGATTAACCAATCTGATGCGTTTGATATATCCGATTAACCAATCTGATGCGTTTGATATATCTGATTAACCAATCTGATGCGTTTGATATATCCGTTTAACCAATCAGATGCGTTTGATATATCTGATTAACCAGTCAGATACGTTTGATATATCTGATTAACCAATCAGATGCGTTTGATATATCCAATTAACCAATCAGATGCGTACTAAGCCAGCGAGAGTCAAATCTGAAGCTCACTGAGATTATGTAGAGTATGTATACACCTTGAGAAATTTAACTAAACAAACACAAAAAGCCTTATTAGACAGTGGTCAACTCGAAAGCCTTATGCTACTTTCACCACTGCATGTGCACATTTAATTACTATACACCTCCATAACTTTTACTCCTTTATTACATACCCATTTACCATTTGTATAATACTTGTATATAGTTTATGTGTGCTAAATTAAAATTATTATTCTTCTACAAAATTAAATGCATCTATATTTTATTTCATCAATTCCAAAACATTTCCGATTGTCAATAGTCAACATCAATGTTCAGAAACGCGAGTTTTCACACAGTGTAATAAGTATTTCTCACAATGCTAGCCTACAATAAACATCTAACCGCACATTATAAAACAAGTGACAAACGTACTACTAACTGCGGGCTTTATCCTAGACCTGATATCTGAATGTAGACTTGGAGGAAAGCTTTTCCTCATTAATGTTAGTATATAGTGTAATAGAAAGCAATTCTTATTGCATATATACAACGCAGTAAAGAGGGCGATGTTCCTATGACTATGTTAATCCTTTAATCAGTGAAGAAATCTTTTTTTTGAATAAGGAATGGCCATGAAGTTTTATATTCGTTGAAATTTGTTACCTACTATCCACCCAACCACGCTGACGTCAGCGATTCATTGGTTGCTGAGCAACTATGATTCGTATTGTGACAATCATAAAATCCAAAATCGTCTTCCCCTGAGTTTCTGCAACTGTGACTGCCTTCACTAGCATTGTGATCACATGAGAACGAGGGTCCCTGTCTCGAGTCAAAATGAAGCCCCATGATGTAAGTATTCACGTCTCTGTTATGCGACTGTAGCATGTACGCTGTACAATTGGTGCAATTCTTGCCACGGATGCTTATGTAATCAACCTTAACACACCTGCAAATATTGAAGATTTTAATTGTGGGCTGACCATTAGAAAAGTGTGTGTGTCTGGGGGGGGGGGGACGAGGATCGCGCAGAAGAAGAAAAAAGGAAAATAGTTCAAAAACAGTTGAATGAAAGTTTCGTCATGGTTTCATCCAAGGCAAAACTGACTTCGCCTGGAAATCACCCAGGACTTAGGGTTAGTTCATGTGAATAAGGATTAAACCTTAGGATTAGGATTGTAAGTAGATTAAGTTCACTATAGCACAAATATTAATAAGTAGAATTATGAGAAGGATGAGATCTTTCTTTGGAGCATTCATGGAAGAAGCTATGTCTTACTTTTTGCCGTTAAAAGATAAAATGTTCAGTTTTTCAAGTGTTGTTTCCACATAATCTGTGTATGAGATTTTCTCCCTTGGTTTATAGCCACACGTGATACGCCACTTGCTGGAATCTTGAGCAACCACTTGCATTCTGGCTTTCGACATTCGGTAACTTTCGTAGTTGGGCAAGTTCGTGTGGTTTCTTTTATTTTTAACGAAAGAAGACTTGAAATAGTCGTGATTTGCAAATTTATAGCTTTGTATTAATGTCCAAGCTCGATTTTTATCAAAGTCGCATAGTACTGAGAATAGATTCGTATTATTGTCAAATATTTTATATATTTTTGTAAATTGACTGCCATTCTTGTATCCGCGGCAGGATTTTATAGGTGTTTGGCATAGATGCCCTGTATAGCCTTCAGCACAATCTTGGCAAGTGAAACGACTCGTGGTAACAGTTGAATATTGTGGGACACAGGTACCCCCATTGAAACAAGGTTGTGACGTCATACAGCAGTTGATGCCCCTCGTGCAGCCTCTCTGACATTGTTGGTCAGCAGTCTGAAATAAAGAATTTTGCATTGATGATGGCGTTGTTCCCTTCCTTATATTTGTTTTTTCCCACTTGAATTTATTATTGCCTTCCTTCTTTCCGTACCTTTTTCCTTTCCACTCTAGTTTTACTTTTTGCTTTCTTGAGTTTCTTTCTTTCTTTGCGTTTCTGCCTGCCTTTCTATTTTTTATGCGTCATTAAAATGCACGAGCGTGCTTTACTATTGAGGTCATAGAATTCAATATAAGATGCATTTTCGCAAGCACGTTTTGGATTTACTCACAAAATAATAATATGTGTTCTGTTCAGCATTCTGTCTGCCATCCTTCCTTTTGTTCTGATTCTATTGCTTCTATATAATATATATCCTATCTATATAACATATTCCTTCTATATAATTTCCATCATTCCTTATATTTTCTTTCATTCCATTAGTTTTTCCTATTTCCTTTTTTCTTTCATCCGCTCTTTTATCCTCCATTTTCCTACTTTTATTCAGCATTACATCTTCACACTTTTTACCCTTGGGGCTTGGGTGGAGGTGCAACCGTCATAGCAAGTGCCTTTTTCCTCGGAGATCGTGGGCTCAATTCTCGTTCCGGACTCGAAACATTCATGTGAGAAGAGTCGGTCAACGCTTTACCGAAAGTCGTGAGGTTTTTTCATGGTACTCCGGTTTCCTCTACAGGGAATGTTGTCAGGGTGGGTTGGGGTTAGCCCCTAACTGACCCTTCCACCGTAACTGTGCTCTGTGTGGTGAGAACGAAACTACACGAGGTGCGGTTAGTGATCTTACCTTTTCCTCGTCAGCCGTGAAGTTAAAGTGCGAACATCCTTCTTGATCACGTATTATCCCTAGCCCTCCTCCAGCACACATCTGGCAGGTACTTCCACACATTTGAAATGATGTACACGAACAGTTGCTAAGACAATGTTGAAAACAATTTGAGATCTCGACTTCTGTGATGTTTTGAAAACAATGGCTGTCCTCTGCGAGCACTTTATTACGATAACTGGTTAATTTAAATCCTGAAAAACTTTCAGTGAGGTAGTGAGGGTAGAAAATAAAGTATGTGCACAAAACCAAAGCGATCCTAAAGAATTCGAAATAATTCATTAGATGTTTTAAAGGCCCGTTTACACTTGCCATTTATGCTGCGATTTCTAGTGTAATGTTCTTCTTCTGATGGATGTGAACGAGTAAATAAGTTATGAATGTTCTGAGTATATTACTGTATGTATACCCTCATCTGAGCATTCATAACTCATCCACTCGTTCACATCCATCAGAAGAATCGCATCTGAAATGGTAGCAAAAATTGCATGTATAATCGGTCTTCATTCGAGGTCGACTTGTGGCAAGTCTAGCCTCGAATTAACGGCCTACAAACGAGAAGTTGTCATACGAAAAAGCAGTTTTGTAGGCCAAACTATTAGTATGCAGCCGATAAGTTCACGGGACAATTTGTAGCTCCACTTTTCAGTCTGTTAAACATCGATATAAATTGTCAGCAGCGTATAGAACGACACAAAGAGCGGTTGCGGGCTAGGCCTAGGAAACTACAGCGTATAATACAAAGGAATATAGAGGAATATTGTAGCTAAAAACTAGTAACGCCTACAATTTTTGAAAAGAATGTTAAACGATACTTGATTTGTCCTTTCTTTTGGATAGAGAGGCGTGATGCAGGATTAGAAATTATTCATATATAAGTTTTAGAAGTTAGAGACTTGGTGACAATTTACTTAATTCTTAAATGCAGATTAATGTTACATATCCTGTTATAGAATTCGGCATATTGTTTTCTTACCTTAAAAGCGTTTCCTTCATCTTTGCTGGAATATTCTGCAAAACGCTGCCGATGAAAACACAGCACTGAGCAGCAATGGTACTAATGAAACTTTGCCGGTGACGCTTAAGTTTAAATTGAATTAAGTTGACAATGTCGCTAAGGAGTAAGGGGCGAATTGGTTTTACATTAGCATTTTATTAGATAGTCAGACGCGACTTAACAGGTGCAAGTTTTTTTGTTTATTTCATTTGCCGCTAAAATTGTTTATTTCATTTGGCTAAATTTCCGTTTATATACTTAAGCATTTGGATAAAGCATGCTACGTGACAATTCTTGATAATATGCATTCGTGACACGTTGGCCTGTTAATAGAGAGCTGCGCGTTATACGTCAAAGGGCAAACGCCAGGCAAAGAAAAATTTTACGTTATAAGGCAAAAAAGAGTAAATAAACTTGCTGTTTTATAACCGAAAAACATAATTATTCTTTCGACGCAAGAAAGAAAATATGAAACGAAAACGTTCAACGAATATTTTGCCAAGAAATTTCGAACCTACTGTTGGCCGTTCCCGGAAACATGAAGCTTAAACTCCCTAATGTAAACGACAAAAACGCCACTCTTCTCGACGTTTCGCGTGAAGCCACTTGATGAGAAGAGTTGAGCCTTGTCAACAATGAGGAGGACGAGAGTTCATGAATAACAGCTGCATGGTACGAGTTGAGAAGCCAGAGTTTGATGAGAACTTTCTCGACTCACATGCCCCAATCAAAGAGTTGTTGAGAGTTAACTGATGATAGTGCATGGCAGTTAATGAGAGTTGGGGGCCAAACGCGGGGTGGCCTTCCAAGGCTAGGAGGAATACGCACTCCTTCCCTCTGCACTTCAGTAAATCAATCGCTGTCCGACCTTATGATGAAGAGCCTTTGCTCGAGACGTCAAGAAAATAATTCATCAGACTAGTTTTACATTCTACATTTGAAAGTTTCGACCCAAATGAGGTTTTTTTGGCAAGCATGAGGCAGAGTGACAAGGTTTATCATCATACTTGTATTGATATCACTGTTAATCTTGACTATGTGTGACGATCAATCCAAATTGATGAGAATTTTTCAGCAAGCGTCGGGCAAATTGAGAACGTTTACATTGATGAGTTTTAAGCTCCAGTATATTTGGCGCAAATGGACTTTTCACTTGACAAGTCGGCTTGTTCAAAGCAACCACACTCGTGTTTCTAATGACAATGTTGTCATGTGTTGTCATGTGTTGTCATGTAGTTTTCCCACTGTTTTGTAAGAAGTAAAATTGCAGGGACAGGTGGAAATGATTTTTGCCCTGCTCTTGAAAATCATGGAAAAAATTTAACTTTTCTATATATTACGGTGTGTGTGTGTGGCATAAATTATTGAACTCACAGAAATACTGCATAGTATAAATCCTATTCATACAGCCTTGCTTGACTTCAATTTGCCAAATCATATTTGTACGAAATTTGTATGAAATTTGTTATTCATTAATATGTTGTTGGAAATTAGCATTTTGCAATTTAGGCTATATGTGCACACGGGCGTCGTTTTCCAGCGTTTTCAAAAACGTTTTTGTTTATTGAATCGTTTTGACGTCTTGTTCACACGATCCAAAGGAAAATATCTCCAATATATTAAATAAACTACAGCTTCTGTCGTAAATTGATAGTGTTTGCATCCGTTATAGCGTGAAAACACAAATGAAAACAAAACGCTCAAAAACGTTACCGTGTGCACATAGTCTTATAGTTCGATTTGCAGGTCTTGTTGACATGCATTTGCTGAAATCGATTCGCTCAAAGTCAGCCTGAACCTAAAGCCTTTTTATTTCAGCGCTTTTTCACATGAAAGACTGGGACTCAGGCGATTTGGGGGCGGGGCTAAGGGAGTGCGCCTCGTGACGTCACGGATCGATTAATGTGCGAATCAATAGACATTTCCACTTTTAAGTGAAATTTTGATCTAGAATAGCCTGGACAAAAATTTTACCACAGCTGCTTGAAGGAGCATCACAAAATTAGTAATATTCCAAAGTTTCGTTGTGAAATGTTGTAAAATGCGGATAATATAGCCTTGCGAAGTTTGCCGTTTTTCAGTCATTTTGCATTACAAACGGAAATTGATAATCAGATGATCAAACTGATTATCAATTTCCCATTTGTAATACAAAATGACTGAAAAACGTTAAACTTCGCAAGGCTATATTATCCACATTTTACAACATTTCGCAACGAAACTTCGGAATATTACTAATTGTGTGATGCTCTTTCAAGCTGTGATGAAATTTTTGTCCAGGCTAGTCTAGATCAAAATTTCACTTAAAAGGGGAAAGGTCTATTGTGTTTGAGAAAGCGTTCAAATGAGGCCAACATGCATTGAGCAACGTTGCATGATACTGGATCAACATATTGGCACAGATTAAGAGGATTAATCTGTAATATTAGCCACGTTTGAGCACTATGCATGTTGGGTAATGTTGGTTCGTGTTACTTGTTTGAATGGTGCTTAACGGCGCATGCGTATCGAAAATATATTCAAGATGGCGGAAGGTCATCACAACGTAATGGACAAATATTTTTTTATACTATACATGTATATTATAATCTTCCATAAATTACTTAACTTGCTAAAATATTTTTTTTTCTTTATTTCTTCTCTCGTTCAGATTGAAATGGGTAGCACTCACGTTCGTATTGGTAGCTCAATTTTCGGTGCCAGGAATAAGCCAGCCAAGGATGGCGAAAACTAAACATGCCTGGAAGGTACGTCGTGGTAGCCGATAAAAACTTATCATCAAAAATATAATGTACCAAAAATATGTACTCTGAATTTTGTACTTAAAATGACGACAAAATGTTTCTCAGGGAAGAAAAGAGCATTACGCCTGAATTTGATCAGGCCGCCTGATCAAATCCTTGGGCCCGTAGTAATTGACGATAAAGGTTGTTTTTCATCACGGGTAAATATCAAGATTTTGTTGGCATCTCACAAAAGTCATTGTAAATGTTCAGAAATGTACTTTTTCTGGTGGCTCTCGGTAGTCTTGACCCGAGTGCGGACTTGGAGGAAAGCTTTTCCTCATTAATGTTAGTATGTAGTATAAATATAAAGCAATGCTTATTGCATATATACAGCGCAGTAAAGAAGTCGATGTTCTTATATTAAATAAATCCTTTAATCAGTGAGAACACCTTTTTACTGAATGAGTTTAATATTTTATATTGCTATCCACCCAACCACGCTGACGTCAGCGATTCGCTGGTTGCTGAGCAACGATGATTCGTATTGTAACAATCATAAAATCCAAAATCGTCTTCCCCTGGCTTGCCGCAACTGTGACTGCCTTCGCTAGCATTGTGATCACATGAGAACGAGGGTCCCTGTCTCGAGTCAAAATGAAGTCCCATGTAGTAAGCATTCACGTCTTTGTTATGCGACTGTAGCATGTACGCTGTACAGTTGGTGCAATTCTTGCCACGGATGCTGATGTAATCAACTTCAACACACCTGCAAATATTAAGGATTTAATTATGAATTTATTAATTTAATTATGAACTCATGGTAAGGATGAAATCTTTTTTTAGAGGATTTATGCAAGGAGCCATTTATGCATGGCCTTTCGCTTCCGCCTTACTATTTTAGGGTGGCATTTGACAAGGTTTGCAGGTTGACCAGGATCGTAAATTCATGACAGCCTGTAACTCGCCCGCGCGTGCAAGGTCAAGGAACTAGGCTTAGCAAGAAGCCATATCTTACTTATTGCCGTTAAAAGATAAAATGTCCAATTTTTCAAGTGTTGTTTCCACATAATCTGTGTACGAAATTTTCTCTCCTGGTTCATAGTTGCACGTGATACGCCACTTGCTGGAGTCTTGAGCAACCACTTTCATTCTGGCTTTCGTCATTCGGTAACTTTGGGCGTTGGGCGAGTTCGTGCGGTTTGGTTTATTGCTGACGAAAGAAGCCTTGAAATAGTCGTGATTTGCAAATTTATAGCTTTGTATTAACGTCCAAGCTCGATCTTTGTCAAAATCGCAAAATACTGAGAATAGATTCATTTTGTCGTCAAATATTTTATATATTTTTGCAATTTGACTGCCATTCTTGTATCCACGGCAGGATTTTATAGGTATTTGGCATAGATGCCCTGTATAGCCTTCAGCACAATCTTGGCAAGTGAAACGACTCGTGGTAACAGTTGAGTGTTGAGGGACACAGGTACCCCCATTGGAACAAGGTTGTGACGTCATACAGCAGTTGATGCCCCCCGCGCAGCCTCTCTGACATTGTTGGTCAGCAGTCAGAGTCTGAAATAAAGAATTTTACATTGATGATGGCGTTGTTCCCTTCTTTATATTTGTTTTTTCTTTCTTAAATTTAAATTTATTATTATCTTCTCCCTTTCCATACCTTTTTCCTTTCCACTCTAGCTTTACTCTTTCTTTCTTCTGCCCGTCTATTTTTTACCCATGCATCATTAAAATGCACGTGCGTGCTTTAACACTATTGAGGTCATAGAATTTAAAATAAGATGCATTTTCGCAGGAACATTTTAGATTTACTCGCAGGAATAAAAGAATATTAATAAGCTAAGCCATGCTTTTACCTAACTTTCTATTCAGCATTCTGTCTGCCATCCTTTCATTGTTCGATCTCATTCCATTCCTTCTATACACATCTTTCCGTCATTCCTTATATTTTCTTGCCTTCCATTAGTTTTTCCTTTATTATTTTCCCTTTTCCTCTTTTTTTTACCTTTGCGCCCACGGTGCGCAATCATCAGAGCAAGCGGCTTTCTCCTCAGAGATCATGGGTTCGATCCTCGTTCTGGACCCGAGACACCCACGTGACCAAGACAATTCTCTACCGAAAGTCGTGGGTTTTTTCATGGTACTCCGGTTTCCTTCCACAGGGAATGTAATTGTCAGGGTGGGTTGGGGTTAGCCCCTAAGTGACCCTTCCACCTTTGTGTCGTAAGAACGAAACTGCAAGAGGCGCGGTTAGTGATCTTACCTTCTCCTCATCAGCTGTGAAGTTAAAGTGCGAACATCCTTCTTGATCACGTATTATCCCTAGCCCTCCACCAGAACACAGTTGACAGGTACTTCCACACATTTGAAATGATGTGCAGAAACAGTTGCTAAGGCAATGTTGAAAACAATTTGAGATCTTGACTTCTGTGATGTTTTGAAAACAATGGCTGTCCTCTGCGAGCACTTTATTACGATAACTGGTTAATTTAAATCCTGAAAAACTTTCAGTGAGGTGGTAGTGAGGGTAGAAAATAAAGTATGTGAACAAAACCAAAGCGATCCTAAAGAATATGAAAAGTATATTAGATATTTTAAAGGTATAAGAAGAATTTTGACGTTTCGAGGCAAGGCCCTTTAAAAGGTCTCTAACTCAAGAGGAAGGGCCTTCGCTCGAAACGTCGAAATTCTCCTTATATTTTCAGGTAGTTGCATCCCAACCAACGAAAGCTTGTTCATATTATTGCCTCTACCTACACTGACACAGACATGCAGTTCAAGATATTTCAAAGGCCCGTTTACACCTGCATTTTGAAAATAACTGTAGATCAGAAAAATTCTAATTCGCACTCTGGCTGAACTCTCATCAACGACAAAGCATGTAACATTGCTATGTCATGCAGATGTTAAATACAATTCGTTTGGATTATATTCGTCTTTTGAAATGAAGGATGTTAATTAAACTCAGCTAAATTTCGATTTGAATTGTGAAATAGGCCTTGTCAAACGTAATTTGGATTATACGACCGTATGAGACTGGTTTTGGCTGCTCATGGAGCGTTTGTTGTGATAGTTGCTGATTTGAAATTTGGCATGCATATAGTATTGTAATATATTGGACATTTTAATCGACGAAATGTTGCGTCCTGGTATCCCTAATAATCCTATGGATGCTTGTATTTTCAGTATTATTCATTATTGTATAAAAACAAAAATAACTTATTGTGAAACTTTGAGATATAACGTTACTGAAAAAAAAAAACGAAGAACGCGCAAATCTACGAGTGCATTTAGATAAAATGTTATATTAACAGCCAGCTGGTTAGAAACAAAGATTTATTTTTTAATAACCGTTTACAAGGCAAATAATACGATACTTGATCATTTTTATCCTTTCTTTTGGATATAGAGAGGCTTAGAAGTTATTCATATATAAGTCTTAGACTTAGTCCCTAAGTATAAGACTGTAATGATTTTGGTACATTTTACTTAATTCTTAAAATGGTTAAATGCAGATTAATGGAATAATGATCTAACACATGCTGTTATAGAATTCAACATATTGTTACTTTTCTTACCTTAAAAGCGTTTCCTTCGGCATCTTTGCTGCATGAATATTCTGCAAAACGCTGCCCATGGAAACACAGCACTAAGCAGTAATGGTTTAATGGCACTAATGAAACTTTGCCGGTGACGCTTGAGGTTAAATTGAACTAAGTTGACAATGTCGCTAAGGAGTAAAGGCCGAATTGGTTTTACATTAGCATGCAATTATAATTAGATAGTCAGACACGACTTAACAGGTGCAAGTTTGTTTTTTGCTTATTTCATTACCGGAGTTAAAAAGCTCTAAAATTCAAAAACACACCGTCATTTAGCTCTTGGCTGATGCCAAAAGCAGAATTATAATGTAGTCTAATTGTAATAATAAGTTGAAACAACTCAAGCCATCCGTTTTCGCAAGGCAATTTATTCTATTTGCCAAGGCCTATTTCGCGCCATGCAATAATCATCTTAATTAAAGCGTAGGTCTTGATTGAAAAATATAAATTGGACGAAGACTTTGTGAAATCTTGTCGTTACCTTTAAAAATGTATTCTCTTTGATGTGTAAAATTGCCAGGCGTTATTAATATCCTTGCCCAAATTTCCCTGTATTAATTGGTATACATTTAAAGCGTAGAAAATTTTGGTTTTTAAATTGTTTAGCTGCTACTTGACAATTCGTGAGCTTTCTCGACTCACATGCCACTTAATAGAGTCTATACCTGGAGTCTACTGGACATTACCGGTCGAACGAGCAAAATCTCTTGTCAACTCTATGATTATATTTATTTGTGTACTGGATCGACGCAAATGGGTTTTTTTTGCAAGCATGAGACAGTGTGACACTGAAGGTTTATCATACTTGTATTGACATCACTGTTAACCTTGACTATGTGTGACGCTCAATCCAAATTGATGAGAATTTTTCAGCAAGCGTCGGACAGGTTGAGAACGTTTACATTGGTGAGTTTTAAGCTCCAGTGTGTGTGACGCAAATGGACTTTTCGCTTGACGCGTCAGCTTGTTTAAAACAATAAAACCAATCTTTACACAAGATTGTCAATCGCTTGACATGATTATGATGACAATGTTGTGATGTAGTTTTTCCACTGTAAAATTGCTGCCACTCTCCAGTGGCAGAAATGATTGCACTCGCAGAAATATTGCATATAGTATAAAGCCCTGTTTAAACGGATCCAACATTGTTGGGCCAACATCATCCAACATTGTTGAAATAATGGCCCAAACGGCTTCTTTTTCAAATATTTTTGTCAAGACTAGGTTTAGAGTTTGAGTAAAGCTTATCTAACCAAAAAGATTTGAAAGAGAAGTAGTCCTATCTATTATAGTAACATTGTTGGATGATGTTGGTCCAACAATGTTGGATCCGTTTAAACAGGCCTTAAAGCCTATCCATACAGCCTTACTTAGCTTCAATTTAAATAATTATATTTGTGCGAAATTTGTATGAAATTTTTTATTCATTAATATGTTGTTAGAAATTAGCATTTTGCAATTTATAGTTCAATTGGAGGCTCTGTATATTACAGGTATTTGCAGGTCTTCTTGACATGCATTTGCCGAAATCGATTAGCTCGAAGTCAGCCTGGACCTGGGGCCTTTTTTATTTCAGCGCTTTTTCACATGCGAAGACTGCGACTCAGGCGATTTGGTGGGGCGACGCGAGGTACCCTCCTGACGTCATGAAATCGATTAACCTGCGAACAAGTGTGTTTCAGAAAGCGTTCAAACGAAGCCAAACGTGCATCTAATTAAAGTGAACTGTCGAGCATTGTGATTGAATGCAAGTACTCCTAGCGAGCTTGCAAGTGGTTTTTTTGCGATGATTGTAAAAGAACCTACAGTCTGCAAACCCAGACGTCATTCCCACGCTCATTCCAAGCGAAGAATGAGCGTTGAGATGACGTCTGGGTTCACTGCAGACTAGCATAACTATGCCATATACCAAAATGTCTTGATTCGTGCCCCATCCTCGTTCCCAGGGCTTCTCGGCTGCCTGACGTTGCCATAAGCATCCACTTGATGAATGAACTTTTCATACTTCACTCTATTTCCAACGACCAATCAAATCACTCCTGCCTCGGTTTGTCCCAGGGCTTATGGCAACGTCAGGCAGATGAGAGATGAGGGATGTTCCTGCCGTCGCCTCAAGTCTTCACTTAAGTCCCCTTAAGTCCCGAATCGACTATTTTCTGCTGCTTTCTAGCTTGTTTCTACGATCCACAAAATATTTGAGACGGCAAACCCCCTCCCCTCATTTCAATGTTATGTTTGTGCCAAAATTGTTTTATTCAAATGTCATGCATTAGATTTTGAATTGGCATAGGACACTTGCGGTTGTTGGGTCACGTAATATTTCTGTCGGGAAGATAATAGCATTTCAACATTGAAACAGGGGGAAGTGGTTCCAAAAGTCTCGATATATTTTGTTTGTGGACGATTGTAGCTCGATCACATGAAAAGATGTGAGATTTTAACTCTTGTCATTAAATAATTAATGCAATTTGCGCATGCTGTTGTCTAACAATAAGTAGCCATAGCAACTGTACACAAAAATGATAAAACGACAACAGTGCCAATGAAGCGTGCAAATTTACTTAACATAAAATAGAAGTCAAGTTATCGATTTTTGCAGTGAAATGGCCAAAGGAAGGAAATTCGCTCCCTCGACAAAAACTGACAAACATTGGGTAGGTTTTTGGAAATTTGCCTTTGGGAGTTTGTGACATTGATTGATTTCTGCAGTGGTTGCTCATAATTTAACATAACGAACTTGTGTTTGCATTTGTTAAAGTCGGATCAAACGAACATATAAATGTTGATTTAAATTTGTGGGGGGAAATCACATGATAATTTTGTACATTTTGTTGTTTGTATATACTTCAGGTATATAAGGCTGTTTTCCAGTTGTTTTTTTTTTCTACGTAAGAAAACACACGGAGAAAACCTCTGAATTTTGTATATATATATATTCCGTCAGAATTTTGTATATATGTGTTAATTACCTCTGCAATTCCCACTATTAAGCATCAGTGCATCATTAACAATTCCGTAGATACTGCACATTTTGATTGCATGCTCTATGACTGTCCTTAAAATAGTTTCTTTATGAAAAAAAGTGTTTGACAAAAGGCGCGTGCAGGCATATTTGAGGTGCGCGTTAAGGCGCTCGATCACCAAACAAGGCCTGTAAATGGCCTGATCGTGCTGCAAAGAAGTCATTATTTTTAGTTTTGTGCCAGACCATGGAAAGAAGAACGAGACAAACCAGTATTGAAAAATTTACACATTGTTCCAGAGCCAAAAGGATTACCGTCCACAGCTAGTGAGGTATGAAGTTTGTTCATTACAGGAAAAAACCTGTTGCATAAATGGAAGATAGGTGTGTTATTGGCAAAATATAAGTGAACGCGCAGAGTGTAATGGGACGTTCTGGTCTATCCATTTTATTACGCACTGACCGTACAGAACTCATACCAGAAGAGTAAGGCGGATCATTCCTACGCTCGTTCTTTAACGTCCAGATTTAACTTCCACCACGCTATCATTAATTTAAAGGATCATTAACAACCTTTAACCAATCATATATCCGAGTTTGATATATTCGATTAACCAGACAGGCAGGGGCGGCGCTAGACGTCTTTGAATGGGGGAGGGTGGTGTAAGTGAATTTTGCCGAGTTATTACAGTAAAGGAAATTTTACCGAGTCACTTCAACCACTAATTAATGTTTCTTTTCCCACATCTTATTTTGTGTTTCTGATGTATACACTCTGAGTGTATACAATCGGAGTAACATCAAAAACATTATATTCACCTGAGTACATAACATCAAAACACACACAAAAAATTTTATTTTGTGTTAATAAACTACCGTTGTTCGTTCCATTTTTCCCTAATGTTTCCGCCATTTTCCCCTAATGTCGCCCCTGCGAAGAGATGGGTACTAAGCTAGTGAGAGGTAGTGGGATTTGAGTTGCACTTGGATTCAAGACCAAGTATTCACCAATATTCAAAGTTATTCATCAATATTCAAGTTTCTTGGCAATTCAATATTCCAGATATTCCGAAGTGGGTTTCCTTTTTCAAGACACGACAATCGCGATGCACTTCACGGTCATGGAATATATTTTGAAAATGTACGTATTGTTTTTCCTTTGTAGTTGACGTTTTATTGCTAGGTAGTTTTCTACAATTAATGACCTTCCGTTGGCTGTGTTTGTTATAAAGCCATTGCACGTGCGCACTGCTGTGACAGTTTCACTGTAAAAATTTAATTAACATAGTTTGCGATCCAATTGGACAATGCCTTCAAATATCATTTACGGAGTTTTAACCAAAGTTTCAACGTAAAACTAGCTCAGCAGGTCAGTGCGTTGCTAGTAAACTGACGCGTTTGTCTTATCGAGTCAACTGCAGTCAAAGCAAAAGCCAAACAGAAAAGTTTTACATTCCAGCGTCCTGTTGATATATAGAAGTCAGTGTGAAAATTAACGGTATGACGTCACTTAAGGTAGAGGTTTGCTGTAATTTGTAAATTTGATACTAGCTATACACGATTTTATACGCACGAGGTGAACAAATTGAAGCGTTCAAAATTGCACATTTAACAGGAACAGTGAGGCTTTCTCAAGTAAAATGTGTAAAATAAGGTATGGTTGTTATTTTTCTGTATTAAAAAAGCTTCCCGGAGCTCTATTAATGCGCGTTTTATTGTCCAAAGGTCATGCCCTCGTGTTATGCAAATACAAATGGCGACACATGTTTATAATATAACGAATAAAATTTCCATATTTTAAGTCGATTTAAAAAGTTTATAACCAAGCAATAAGCAATTAAACAAGTTTAGTTTGCATAAACAAATGGAGTATAACGTATTTGGTTTCCAAAACCTATATTATTACTATTCCAGTGAATAGAGTTGGAATTTGTTGTTTTACATAAATAAATCTAGGGGGAGGGGGTGCGGGCAACGACAGTTTGGTCATCAATGTAATCCCGGATGGGGGCATTTAACTGAAGGTCATGGTTGTTCCAGAGCTCTTGTTTTTTTCTCAGATTGTTGGAAGGGTATATATAAACTTAAGGTACATTTCCACACAAGGATTAATCAGGCTAATAATTTCAGCTTTAAATGATATTTGAAAAATACACTGTCAACTGACAACATTTCAACTGATAACATTTGTCGTTGGCATAATTCAGAAAAACCTGAAATCAGCCTGATTATTATTAGTGTGTAAACGTTGCTTTGTATTGTCCCCATACATTTGATTGATATTCAATCTCCACCCCTTGCCCACATCCCCTTGGGCGAGGTGGTTCAGGGTAAAAAGCAAAAAGTTAAAACCGTCTGGAAAAAATGGGAATTTTTTTCGGTTGATTCAGTATTAAAAAAACAGGGGTTTTTTCAGGTATGGTTAACCACCTCACCCCATTAGAAAGTGATCTTGAAACACTGCTTTTTTGTGCAGATTTTCATTGCATAAACATGTGGATTTAGAGATCATGCCTTGATGCCTTAAAGGTGCAGTTGCTCTCGTAGAGAGAGCAAGTTTTTTATAGTTGATCAGGGTTGTGATTGATGTGGAGGAACAGATACCGGTATATACTTTTCTGGAATTTATTTCCCAAAGGAGATGTTTCTTACATACTCTGACACTAGTTTTCAGGAATTGGTCTATCTATTACTCTCTATTATTGCTCTTCTTAGTGGAGCACAGAGGGCAGTTTGCCATTCTCCTGCTTCGTGCAAAATTCAAGGTCTGAGAAATGATAATTTCTAACATGGTTACTTTTCTTCGAGAGATCAATGCAAATGGAAATCACTGTTTTCTTTTGGTTTCTGCTTCATGGTTGTTTGATCTTTATTCTGGAGATTAGTCTGAAAACTTATTTGTTTAGTTCATACTCTATATTTAATTTCTAGTTGTGTTATTTCTTGGAAATCCATTTCTTTCTTTACTTTGCTCCCGGTGTTCCGGAATTTATAGATCTGACTGATGTTGAGCAATTATTTCAACATCTTTGGAGAGTTTACAGCCATGGCTCATGTCTCCATGCCTTTAATCTCTCACTCTTCATAGGGCTATGGATTACTGTAATTATCAGTTTTGCTATTTTGCAGACCCTAAGATCTGAAACTTGTATTAAAGTGTTATCTGTTTTGGCAAGATGTGACCTTTACCATTTGAGGAACAGAGGGAGTTTAGTGTAAACAAGAGTTTACTGAAATTGCTATGTGCGTAGAGCTTTAGTGTATCAGAAAGCTACAGATTGATAGGGGTACAACTACCTGAAAAATGGCGAACTTCAACGTTTTGAGCGAAGGCCCTTCTTCGGGAAGTTAGTATGGTAGCTCACTACCGTTCTAATCACTATCCCTTCGCTTATATGAATGTTAATGTATCTCGTTCATCTTCCCATATAGATTCACAAATATTCTTTTAACTGATCCTTCTGTGTGTAAGGCATGATCAGTTTTGACAAGGTGCAGTGAACTTTGAGATACTCGTCAAGAAAATTTGCTGCCATGGAACATATCCACAATGCTTCACTATCCCTTCGCTTATGAATACCAATGCCTCTCAACTCATTTACCTATATAGATTCTCAAAAACTATTTAACTGTTCCTTCTGTGTGTAAGGCGTGCTCAGTTTTGACAGGATGTGAACTGTATAAACACTTACGATGTTATTGAAGAAAATTTTCCACCATGGAACATATCCATAGTGGCTTTTTGGTCTCCACCACTATATATTCCTGATTAATATCAGCGTTTAATTCCTCTTTTCCTGGATTGTAACATGACTCTGACATTGACTCTGAGTTGTCTATCCGTATACATTTGTGATATACGCAGAAACCTGTTTCAAGACAGAAGATTTGAATTTTAACAGTTGAGGTGTGTTAGTGAAGAGAATTTACTGCCATGGACGGTTCTCTGTCAATTTACTGTTATGGACGGTTCTCTGTCAATTTACTGCTATGCCTATGGACGATTCTCTATCAATTTACCGCTATGGACGATTCTCTGTCAATTTACTGCTATGGACGATTCTCTGTCAATTTGCTGCTATGCCTATGGACGATTCTCTATCAATTTACCGCTATGCCTATGGACGATTCTCTGACAATTTGCTGCTATGGACGGTTCTCTATCAATTTACCGCTATGGACGGTTCTCTATCAATTTACTGCTATAGACGGTTCTCTATCGCTATGAGAAAGCTGCTGAGTGATAGGGATACAACTACTTGAAAAATAAGTTCGATATTCTTGATAAGGAAGACGTTGTATCATCTTTAGACTTTACGATCCTCGCGGTCTCAAACCTCGTGATATCGGGTCAATTGATAAAACCAAGGCGTAGGACCTGAAAACGACTTAGTCTTGCCATTCTTTCTGCACCAAACGTTCAAATGAACTTTTCCATGGTTCAAAATGTTTAAAAATTTGGAACGCTTCACGAATTTGCGTGTCATCCTTGCGCAGGGGCCATGCTAATCTTCTCTGTATCGTTCCAATTTTAGTATATGTGCTGCCGAAGCAAGCACGTCTAACACTGTAACAGCTTCGCATTTAACTACCCTACACTCTCGCAACTCCAGACATGTGGGATGAAGTTTCTTTATGCAAATGAAGATTGCACAATGCATTTATATGTAAAAAACTACCGGTACTTGAAACGTAAAGTTCGTGTCTATAATCGTAATAAATCTCGTCAATTTATTTTCAGGACGGTAATCTTGGTTAATTTTAGTTCATTTAAAGTATTTAATGATATGTTAACCAAGAAAGAAGCTACGATTTTGATTTTTCTTTGATAAGGTTTCTGCGCTTGCCCAGTGTAGATTTCTGACAATGTTTCTGAACGTTTCAAAGCTTTTAATATATGCAGCAAGACGCTGACCATGTGCTCGATGGCTCAACTGTACGACTCGGCAACGTCGTGAAGCCGTTGGTTGCCGTTGATCGAATTTCGGAGTTTTCCTCAGAGGCTCAGATTACGTTCGTAAATGAAAGTTCAGGTGTAAGAATGGTTTTAAGCAGTCGTGATTTGTGTCACTGAACCAGTGTTCAGCAAAGTACTCAAAATTTTTACTTAAGTAAAAGTGAAAAGTAACACCTCAATTTTTACTTAAGTAGAAGTAAAAGTACTGACTGAAAATTTTACTTAAGTAAAAGTAAAAGTATTGCCTGAAAATTTTACTTAAGTAAAAGAAAAGTACTGGAAAAATATACTTAAGTAAAAGTACTACTGAAATAGAATATAAATTCGTGAAATTTGGGCGGAAGTAAGCCGGAAGTAACAGCCCTGAGCCAAGCACATTCCCACAATCCCACCAAGTCCCACCCAATCCCACCCAATCCCACCAGTCCGTTTTAATAAGAAATACTTTTTTAAAATTTTTACTTCTCCAAAATATAACAAAAGTAACGAAGTAAAAAAGTAAATATTTACCAAAAATCGTACTTCGTTACAAGTAAAAAGTACTTCATTAAAAAAATACTTCGTTACAAGTAAATACTGATTTTTTTTACTTAAGTAAAGTAACGAAGTAAATTTACTTCGTTACTGGCTAACACTGCACTGAACTACTGTTTATTAAAAGGATTAATTTCGATGTTACGAGAAAGCCTTGCATGATTCTTACACTACTGCCGAAGTGAACTATGGGCTATAGCTTGTAAAATCCCGCCGCCGCAAAAACCCCGGCGAAGTCAACTGTAAATATCTCCCGCTTGACATCGGCAGTCAAAACTTTTTCAGGTAGTTCAGACTGCCAGACGGCGGCTAATTGTTGAATTGTACCCATATTGGACCCCTACGTCTGCATGCGATGAGACATTGCGAATATTAACTGAGCTGGTTGCCGTACGGATTAACACTACGTGAAAAAGATAAACGAAACTCCAGAATGAACGGCATATGTAACTAGTTACCGATTGACGTGCAATGGCTTTATAAGGAACTGTGAGTTCAATTTGTTCACACAGGAATTCATATGGTCTGATGCGCTCGAAATCGTCCGATTTCATGTGCCCTGTGTGAACTGCAAAGACCAAATGGTTTTCGAATTTCGAGAACGGTCCGAGACGGATGATCAGTCTGGACGAACTTGGGCAAAGTTCTTGTCCGATCATTTATTGTCAAAAGCAGCACACAGATTTAAGACTTTATTTACAGAGAAAAGCGAGTGATTGCTTCAATGCGTTTTGAATAAATTATTTGACGATATTTGGTGGCTTCGCAAAGTAAAAATTGATAGACTTTATTATATCAAGGTGGAAAGGCTATACAGATAGTAAATTAGTTTCATGCGGGGGGAGTAAAATGATGGAGGGGACGATATTGGCTTAGCAGGAAACATAGGCAGATAGTTTGAACGTCCTGCCACATATATTAAAGTTCTCCTTGACATTAAGTCCACTCTTTTCTCTCAATCTTTTCTGAATACATATAGGGGTCTGGCAAGAAAATGATACCGGACAAGAAATACAAGTGTTCTGGAGACGGTTTACTGCCCTCGTTGGTAACCAAGACACCAAACTCGTGTTACACAGCAGCATACAGCAAACCAGGCATAGAAAGCACCCGACTACAACATGCCAGATATCCACAAGAACACACAACGAGATCCAGCCACGCTCAAAGACAGTATAACCCCACAAAGTCGAATATTTTGACCTCTTTCGGTGTGCCATACAGAACCCCTTTGCACGTACTTGCTGTAACGCAGGAACCCTTTCTCAGAGCCAATACATGGGTCTACTCACACAAACCTAAAGTGTATAATAGGTTACTGGGACCGTGATTTATTGGGGGAAAACGTTTTGGAATAAAGTTTTGAAAAAACCGTTTTGCAAATTCTAACAGTTGATATACCAGCTGATATGCGCGTTCACCTTGACAACAAGGTTCAATTCAGGGCGCTTATTCAATTATTGCAAGATACAGCTCTCTGGTCAAAATTTCGCCTCAGTTTCATGTTGAAAAGAGTCATACCAAACCTTGTGGGTTTTCGCAAGGTACAGTACTCCGATTTTTGCTCCTGCCACGGCTCGCGCTGGATCTAAAACTAGAACTGTTTACTGCTCCGAATTAACCTGAGCCCCGAGGGTTGGTATCCCGGCCGAACTAATCTAAGTTGGCAACTAATCTAAGTGTGACGACGTAAGAGATGCCACCGTAACAAAGACGACTGCGTCGAAAGAACAAGTGGCAACTCGAGAGTTGCAATGTGGGGGAACGAAGACGTTGCTTCTACCGCACACTGGTTCAACATCACGCAGCTTCGAGAGGATTTTGAAAGAAGCGAGTATCTGGGCATCTTAATCAATGCTGAAAAAAGAAGACTTGATGAAGACGGAGATGCGAATGTTCAAATGTGGACCTGATGTGGATCCCTGAGGGTTACGCTGTAAGACAAGATGAGGAACGATGATAGGTGTGGGTTGGTAGATATTGGAATGGTACGGACACATAATAAGAGATAAAGGAGAGCCGGTCATTGGCATTATGGATGAAGAGATCAGATGTGGGGCGGTAGAAATTGCAGAGAAGAGCCGGTCATATATCAATGAAGTGATCAGAAGATGCCAGCCCAGGTGGTAGATTTTGCCGAAGAGGTGAGGGAAGCAAGACTGGAATGTTACGGATACATAATAAGAGATGAAGGAGAACAGGACAGCGGCATTTTGAATGAAGAGATGAGAAGATGCGGTCCCGGGTGGTAGATTTTGTCGAAGAGGTAAGGGAAGCAAGCCTGGATGTTACGGATACATAATAAAAGATGAAAACATATGAGAACAGGACCGAGGCATTCTGAATACATTGATCAGAAGATGCCGGCCCGGGTGGTGGATTTTGCCGAAGAGGTGAGGGAAGCCTGGGATGTTACGGATAAATAATAAGAGATGGAGGCATTCTGAATGAAGAGATGAGAAGACGACGTGGGTGGTAGGTTTTGCAGAGAAGGCGAGGGAAGCAAGGCTGAGATGGTGTGGACACACAATAAGAAGTAAAAGAACCCAGTCAGAGGAAATATGGAATGAAAAGATCAGATGATGTGGGTTGGAAGATGAGGGCAGCAAGTGAAGATGAGGGCAGCAAGAATGAGATATTATGGACCCATATTAAGAAGAGATAATACAGACTCAATCTGCAGAGACAGAAAATGATGAGAAAGCAGATCAGGGTGGGTTGGTAGACATTGCAGAAAATGAGACCGAAATAGTGTATACACATAATAAAAGGGGCGCTGATCAGTCGAACAAAAAAACAAACTAATTAAATGAAAAGATTGCTTGGAATTTTAATATTAAGCATACATTAAAAATTACTATACGGTATATACAAAAAATTGAATTTGAATGGTAGGAAAACTAATTAAAATATTTATTTTCTCAAAACTTTAGTGTTATCATGCAAACACTCGTATTAATTCGAGAATTTTTTGCTTATACTTAAAAGCTTGCAAAAGGAAAGTTCCATGCATTAAAATTGTAAGACGTCCACTGCAGTTTTGCAATAAAAATTAGCTTCATATGTGTAAGCTTATATGAATTAGGTTATATTAGTGTTGATTGTCTTGAAGAAAAGAATTGGAGGGTAACGTCTTGTATATTTTCGTCTACGTGCTTCGAAAAGACGTTAAGAATTATATAATTCGTTCAATTATTTACGGAACACGGCAATAGTACATTGCTTTAATGCCATAAGATTGAAACAGTTGAGTGTTTTGATTTATGTCTCCATCTGAAGCCTGGTTCACGCGAGTTAGATAAGCATAAGCAGGAAACAATAGAAACCTCCGACGCTTGCAAAGACAAAGCGTTTCGTTCAGCGTTTCGTTTTGGCGCCGCATGTTATACGCATGCTTCACTTTATTTGTTTTGCCTTTCGCTTGATATGCTTGTGCCTATAGTCACACATGTAAACCAGACTATGTTATAGTTTCAATATCAAATTAAGTGTAAAATAATATCGGATAAAGTTTCCTTCACCAGTGAAAACTCGGGTCGTCTTTCCGGCTGCCACTCCCAACATGCACGTATGAGGCTGTAGACACTCTCTGGGCATTGCGCAGGACATGACAATCTCTCCTCGCTCTCCAAATACTGAATCACTTCTTGACCATGTAAGCCGTCGTACGGTTTGCCTCCATAAGTAAGCGCCTCCCATACGGTGATCCCGTATGACCACACATCGCTTTTTGTCGTGAACTTGTAGTAGTAGATGCACTCCGGAGCATACCACTTTAACGGCCACTTTCCTGCGGCCTCTGCACGATAATAGTTGTTCCCCACACCCATCGCACGAGACATCCCGAAATCACTGATCTTGACAAAATTTACATCGACGACAAGCACATTCCGAGCCGCTAGATCTCGATGTACGAAATGCTTGCTATCAAGGTACTCCATACCTTCGGAAACTTGCAGCAGCATGACGAGGATCTGACGGACCGTTACCTCCTTGTGTTTACGGAGATACTTATGGAGCGGACCATTGATTGCTAATTCCATTACCAACATCATGGTTGCTTCATGGATCATACCAATCATTCGAACTATATACGGATGATCCAATTTTAACATAATTCGCGCTTCGTGTTCGATTTCCGACTTCTGGGCCGCGGCGTCAGTCTTGAGCTGTTTCACAGCGACTTCAATTTTCTTCCCATTTGTAAGAGCGTACACTCCTTTCAAGACAGAACCGAAATTTCCCTGGCCAAGTTTGTTCTGTAAAGACAACCTGCTGAAATCAAGAGCTTTGATATCCTTAAATGCATTGAGGTAAACAGGAGACTTTTTTATGGCAACGGTATCATAAATGGCGTCAGTTCGCGGTGCGCTCGTCCCAGCAACACCTGGAGGTATAGGCAAGCACCGTTTCTGGGTTATTTGACATGGTTTTCCAAGCTTGCAAACGAGGCCGTCGGATCGATTGAGATAATACTCGACACACTCCATCAGATTTAAAAACTTTGGACCAGATGGAATCGAGAGTTTTCCTGCGTTGTCGGCATTGAGAAGATAATGGTACACGCTACCATCGTGACACAGACCAATTGCAAACGTCCCTTTGGTTTTCTCACGTTCCCGGACCAAAAACTGTCCGTTTTTGCAGCCAGATTTCCTAAGACGCGATTCTGCTTCATCTCGGGAGATAACGCCGTGAAACCATGATTGCTTGGCGTGGAGTAACATGCCTAACATTTTCTCAAAAGGCACGTGATTTTTACCAAGAGATGTGCGATCACCGATACCAAGTTGACTCATGGCGGCAGTCGTGGCAGCTTCCACCTCGCTGTAGTTAACATTTGTGTACACCTTGGGTTCAAGTCCGATCGGGCGGTTACAAGGTTTGGTTAAAGTGGTGAGAAGGCCTCCTTGGTTAGCACGATGGTAATCAATGAGCTCAACAGGGCTCGCAAAACGTGGACCATCTTCAATTCCGTATTTTCCATCTGGGTGATGCTGAATATGATAGTGGATAAAGCCGCGTCTATGGCACAAGGAAAGGGCAAAGCTCTGTGACTCCGTTGGACGTTTGCGTAACAAGAACTTGCCATTTTCAACTCCGTTGTCCGTCAAATGTCTCTCGGCTTCTTCTCGAGATATTCTGCCATAAAAATATGTTTGTCGCACTGGGTCATCCATTACTGGGGAACGTGCTTCTATATAAAGAAATTTCATTGTATGAATTGATTTTAGAGAAGGGAAAATAGCACTTACAGTAATATGTGTGAACCAGGAAAAACAGTGAACATTGTGATGTATACCGAAGACACCGAAACATGGTCAACATTGCAATGTATGTCTACTTGGCCATGGGATCAAAATTAAAAACATTTTCGCAAGCACTGGAGTATGTTAATTAATGACCAATATACGCTTTTTTAAAATGTTGAATTATAGACCCATAATTCGTTCAACATTTGAGAGAATGCTGTGAGTTGATTTGCATCCCAGTTATGCCATATGATACTAGACCCGGGTAAAACTTTCCCTGCGGCCCCAGTACTATGTCATAATTGTAAAACAGAAGAAACAGTGTTTTACAATATATTGCACTTTATTGCATATTATCTGGCACTGATGCATCTAGGATTTATATTCTCGGTTAAGCACTCTTGTATTACAGTGAAATCCAGTGTTCTGTTGCGGGCAATATTGTCACACAATATTGCAATATTGATCAGCTGACGAGAACAAATTGCAATTTTTATGCAGAGCAACAGTATTAAACTGTCAACTGCAAAATTCAAAAGTTCATAATATTAAATTATTAATTAAATTCAAAAGTTTAAATTATTATAATATGATTCGGAAGCAATTTGTAAATAAAGCCTGATTGGCTATACCCTGCGAGCAAAGTCCTCTCGTATTTCTTCTCGGCATGGCATGGAGAAGCAAGAGAGACTCTGCAGAACTTGTGTATGTTCTTTGTGGAGCAGACAATCCAAAAATTTGGATAATTATGCATAATTTCAGGTTGATACCGGTTTTATAACCGGTTTTGATCCAAACTGGAAACTACTTATTAAATCTTCTTCTGGGAAATAGGCTAAGCAACTGTTGTTGCTAAGTTGCTAAGCAACTGCTTAGCAACCTTAGTGCATGCTCAAATTAATTTATACACAAGTTCTGCAGAGTCTCTCTCGCTTCTCCGTGCCATGCCGAGAAGAAATACGAGAGGACTTTGCACGCAGGGTAGATTGGCTACTAGTACAAAACAAGCCAATCAAATGCTTGGCATCTGACATTTGGGTGCAAACCTCTTGACAAATTGTCAACATGTAAAATTTGCAATTTGTTTGCGTCTGTTGCAATTTGCTAGAGCAATCAGCCGATCAACATTGCCATATTGTGTGACAATATTGCAATGTTGCCGGCAATGGAACACCAGCAATGGAACACTGTAAGGGATTTGTTGCTTTATGGGCCCCTTTTGATCTGGGGGCCCGAAGCTAAATGGCCTCCTCCCCCCCCCCCCCTCTTGGTGGCTCTGATGTGCTGCACTTGGTTGGCTTGGTTCATGTGGCAACACTCATACAAAAGTGGTTTTCCCCATTGGTTGTTTAGTGCTCAGAATAAATATAATTGGGAAATGTGGTTGAGTTTTCTTGCTTGCCAATGTCTAAAAATGTAAAAATGTCTAAAAAGCTGTGACCCATATGGACCTCACATTAAATATACAAAAATTCTAATAACCCATTAAGTTGCTTTGCATCCCACTTTATTATTTTACTCTGTCTAATGCCAGACAATTTTATTCGTCAAGGGGAAAAGTGTTGGCCGTGCTCAATGGTTGATCAAACTGTCTGTCCATGTGTTTAGTTAACACATCAAGTATTGCAACCTAATGTACTCTAATTTATGATTTTACTCTGTCTAATGCCAGACAATTTTACTCATCAAGGAAAGAGCGCTGGTGTTCGATTGCTTAATTTATAATCTCGAATAAAACTTAATCATGATTACACTATTCAACAGTCAAATATTTTAGAAGGATAGCACTATCTGGCATTGATACTTGAACAACTGGCCCCAGGAACAGTGTCTAGTTTAGGAAACCACATCTAAACTTGTGTAAAACTGATGAACTGTCGTCTTATATGTATCAAATAATACGGACCCAACCTAAATCCAATATTTGCTTCCAGCTGCTAATTGCCATAACAGCGAGGCAACAATTTGAACAAATTATTTAGTAAGAAAATAAAATATGTATTAAATTAATTTTGTATGTCATATTTCTTACTATTAAATACTTTATAATTTAGCCATATTTATCGATAACATCTTCGTACTTTCACTTCAGAATCATTCTCAATTTGTTGTTGGCAAAACAACACAAAACACAAAGTAACTAAATACAAAATATGCACAATTGATTTAAAAACCTAAATGGAATAATTTTCGGTAATAATTGCGACATTCATATAAAGTTTGATACTATGTTAATACTTAATTTCGTCCATTTCATTTTCATACTATTTTTCATTCGTTTAAAATGGTTTATAAAACATACTCTTGTACCAATATAAATATCAATATGCGGTATGTCGGTACTGAAATCGGTATTAATAAAACAGCAAAGCGTATTCACAAAAACCTACCTTTGGAATTTAAAACATTGCCCAGAACAAGCAACAGTAAGAACGGCAATTAAACGACTACTTTCTCTCTGTTATTAATTTCCGATCGTCATTATTATATGTTTCGGGTAAACTCAATATTTTTGTAAACAGACAAAAGATATCATTTGCTCACTTCCTTGTCCAAACCAAATTGATTTTTTCTCGCCGCGCGAGATGGAGGACTGCGTCGAGTTTGGTGAGTGAGCAAAATTAATATTTTTTTCTGCGCAGTGGCGGAAATTCACTTTCCGGTGGGGGGGGGGGCAAAGCCTCCTAAATTTCCGACAAAACTTTCAAATTTCCGACATACCCCTCCCCCCATTTGCACTCGAAAAGACTGTTTTTAGCCCTCTTTTAGATCAAAATTTCCGAAAATTCGTCAATTTTCCGGAAGATTTCCGCCACTATTTCTGCGTACGAGTAATGGCGTGTCTGAAATTATGTCTAATGGCCAAAATTATTGCGAGAAAGTTGCGTAAACGTTGGTAGAAGTAGGAGCTTTTTTTGAATCTAAGTTGTCCACAAGAATACAAAAAGTTTGTAATAAAAATCATAATTATACCGTACTTAATAAATATGATAGAGTGAGCTCACTATTATGTGGAAGTTTATAAAAGAGTATTGAGTAGAGTATTGTCATTAAAAAAATAAATAAAATAAAATAAGATTCATCTCAATAATTCTATCCACTTGTATTATAAAGATCAGTGGTACTATGACGTCATAGCCGTAGCTTGACGGGGAATGGGCACGAGAAAAAATAAAATAAATTGAATAAAAAGAGACGACATGGTGTTAGAATCTACTGTAATTTGGTGAGTTTTAAACTATTTCTTTTAGAAATTAACCATTTTATGTACTTCCCCAGTATTTCAATTATTTCACAATCAATTTTCCAGCGTGGACAACAGCGAATACATGAGAAATGGCGATTTTTTGCCGACGCGAATTCAAGCACAACAAGATGCTGTGAACTTAGTTTGTCACTCAAAAGCCCGACAAAATCCTGAGAATAGTGTAGGATTGATGACTCTTGCCAGGTAAATATGAAAGTAAGAAGGGCACACTGTCTTTAGAGTTCAGATATTACATTATTTTTTTACTAATAATATATGAATATTTGTATATTAAATAATGTATATTTGAATATCTCCCCCCTGACTGGAAAGCTTGGAAATTTGCGCGGCTGAGGTTTCGAAAATTTAATAGTAAATATATAGAAAGCATCAAAATTGCACGCCCAATATCTCAGGCGCGCAGTACAAACTTTCCACACTGGTCCTCCCCCTGCGGCCCTGCCAAGTATGACTTATTGGTATGAAATGGGCTATTTATCATTTGTAGACCCCCACCCCCCTGTCAAGGACCTTGATTTCCAAGGGAACTAATTGGTCAATTTTTCCATATGGTAATGGAGAAAAATGCTGTTTCCAGAAAGTTTAAAGCTTGAAAATGCAATTCCAAAGGGAGTTGAAGACCTTTCTATAGGGGTCAGTTGCAAGATAATCCTATCCAATTATCTTACAAGAGGCATTATAAACACCCCTGTAAGCACACTGGCTAAGAACCCCCTGAGATTCTGAGTGATGATTCCTAGCGTTTGAAGGGGCAATTTTTACCAAGTCTGAAAGTTATAATGTTGTTTTATATTGTAGCACTATTTAGTTTGTGCCCCTCTGTACTAACATTGCAAGCCTCAGGTCTTGGTCAATTGACCAGATATTTTCATTTGTTTTGTTAGCCTTGAAGTGTTGGTGACATTGACAACAGATGTTGGCAAAGTTTTAACTAAAATAAACAGTGTTATACCAAAGGGTGCTATGAATATTGTCACAGGCATTAGAATTGCCCATGTAAGTGATATAGTCTTGAAGTAGTTGATTTTCTGTGTATAGCTGAGTGGTAGTACGCAGCAGTTTGGCCTGCCATTTGAAAGGCTTGAAATAATATGATATTTGATAACTGCAATGTTCAGGGGCATAACTCCTGGAAGCTGCAATACCCCCAATGTTGTAATATTGCAGTTTTGTCAGCAATCATAGCAATTTTAACGACACGCTCGTTGGGCAAAAAATTACTGAAAATTATGAAAATATTATGGTACTGAAAAATTGTACAAATTTCGATTAAGTTAGTAAAAAATAGTATGTCCGAAAATTGTTTTCTCTCTTGTCCCCCCCCCCCTGCTTGGGCAGAACAAGGTCACACATCACCAGCTGTAATACCCAATTTATCAGCCCTGGCAATGTTTCATATTGTAATAAGATCCTTGGCAGAACCCTGGACTACACAACATCAAGTGTTTTTCAAAGAAAAAGCAATTAACATAGCAATTAGCTTTTGGTTATCCCCATATATTTTTTCATTCTTTATTCATACAGCAACATTTTCTCACATTTTTAGCTTGCCCTGAAGCATAGGCAGAGCAAGAATCACAGAATGAGAATTGTAGCATTTGTTGGAAGTCCTTTGGAAAATGATGAGAAAGAGGTGCAGTAGAAATTTATGAAAAAATGAACTATTCATTAAGTTATTTTACTGTATTTGTAAATGCATGTGATTTATGTCTATTATTGGAATATCATTTGCAGCTTGTTAAATTAGCTAAAAGATTGAAAAAAGAAAAGGTGAATGTTGATATAATCAACTTTGGAGAAGAGGTATAAAATTTAGAATTGTCTGTGCCAGTGTAGGTAGGGCCAATAATATAATACAGTAACTCCAGACGAAGAGCCTTCCCTCAAAACATTGAAATTCTCCTTATATTTTGCAGGTAGTCGCATCCCTACCAACGAAAGCTTGTTATAAAATTTAGAGCAATTTATGATTTCCCTAGCTTTCTCTGCAGCGGACTCTTACAGTCCAGGGTTAGGGTGATATCCTCACCTCTCTCAGATTCCCTAGAGGCAGTACTTTGGGCTCTATAGAGCCATCTACTTGTTTGAAAAAGCCTCCAACTGGAAACCCTGATGTCCAGAGGTATACAGTATATAGTAAATACTTTATCATTCTTACTTGCAGGAAACAAACACAGCAAGTTTAACAACTTTCATCAACACAGTGAATGGTAAAGATGGTACTTCCAGTCATCTGGTGACAGTACCACGTGGTCCTATTCTGGCTGATGCTCTCATATCATCTGCCATCATTGCTGGCGAGGAAGGAGGTGCACCCGCCTCAAGTGACGGACTCTTTGATCCTTCAAATGATCCAGAATTAGCACTGGTAAGAATTCAAATGAGGTTGAAAACATTTTGATTTTAAACAATACTTGATTTTTTAAAACTTTCTGCTGATTAACAAAACAAGGATAAATGCATTTCAGTTGATTTTTAAAACTTTAGACAACTTTCTGTTGCTTGAGGAGAAATAATTGAAAATGAATGTATTAAGCCAATCACGGTACTGGTGACTAACAACAGGACAATAATCAGAAGATGTTCATCTCTGCTGTAATCACTCTAAACTGATTCTAGAGATGTACTGAAGCTCTATAACTTTGATCTGGTCACAGAATGGAAACGAGGCTTTATTGTATGAAATACATTTTTAGGCAATCCGAGTGTCTCTGGAAGAACAACGTCAACGTCAAGAGGAAGAAAACAAGAACACGGATCCACAAGGCACAGTTCCATCGGAAGAAATACCTGACAGTGAAGAAGCTTTATTACAACAAGCTTTAAGAATGTCTGGAGCTGTTTCTGAGACGTCTGTTGGTTCAACACCATTTCCTGATGATGTCAGGTAAATTTACACCAACAACTTTAGGAAATGCACAATAAAATATACTCTAGTAGCCATCTTACCAAAGCTATGACCAATTGAGACATAAAATATATAATACTGTATGTATACACCCAGCCCTCGTAATTTGCCTATTTTTGCCTTGGAAATTGGGGATTTTATTGCCAAGGCAGGTAAGAACATTCTGAATAGTATTTGCTTCAGTAATGCACCCTTTCGATAATTACGTTATTTCGATTGGGAGCCTCGCTCTCATGAATTGTGAGCCAATCACCTTGCGTAATTTACTAATGAGAGCGAGGCTCCAAGACCAAAAAGTGTGTGTGACGTAATTATTGGAAGGGTAGGTAGGTAGGTAAACTTTGTTTAAAACAACACGCTAGCCTCGTCAACTTTCGCTGATTTCCACGAGGGGCGTGTTCATTACATCAATATAAAAATATTTACAAAAATCAACCTATTCAAAAATCAACATCATTGCCAAGTGCCAAGTAAAAATCAACATATTGCCAAGCGCCAAGGCATACTATGCTCATTGCTTTGTATACCCATTGCTTTCCACATGAATTTCGTATTTGCAACCACATTCCTTTTGTACTTTTCCACGTAATTTTACCACGTAAACTAAATAACATTCTCTACTACCTCTATTTTCTAGCATGATGTCCGAAGCAGACCAGATTGCGTACGCAATTAAAATGTCTCTTCAAGGAGACGATACAGCGAGTGAAGCTGAAACACCAAACCCTGACTCCTCAAGAGAAACCACACCCATGGATACCGACATGACACGTGCAAGCATGGTGAGTTCTCATTCTTTCATTTTGTTAATTGGTTGTCAACCATTCCTATGAAAACTTACACTTTAACTGAATATTTAATATTCTAATCTTATTGTCAAACATTCTTTTGAAATGTTATTTTTTCCTGCTTTATACGGTGGATTGAGTTAACCGAGTATCTAAATGTTCCACATGTCTTAAAAAAAAATTGCTCTTTTAAATTTCCTCCTAGGAAGCAGATATTCCGGATTTCAGTGAAGAAATGGCGGACCCCGACTTTCTACATTCCGTGTTAAGTACACTACCGAATGTTGACCCGGATAGCGAGGCTGTGAAAGCTGCTATTGGACAGGCGACGCAACAAAACTCTAGCAAATCGGGTAACGGTTTTATATTTTACACCTATAATAAAACTTAGGTGAATTTCTGCTTTTTCTGGGTTTGTTATTTTCCTGATCTTATTAAGTCCTTATGCATGCAGACTTAAATTCTTTGTGTGATATTTTATCTCTAAACACCAGTAGTACAATATGCCATATGTTGGTTAGATTTTTTGTGTGTTTCTCTTTTTCTCAGATTCCAAGAAGGATGAACAAATGGATGAAGATTCCGAAAAGAAGTAAAACAAAAATGGTCTAAAACAATTATAGTTTATTTAAAATGTTTTTGTTTTTTCATATTTGCATTAAATATGTAGACGTGCATCTTTATTTTGGCACAAGATGAAAATGGAGAGCTATATATAGAACAATATATACTGCGATTCAGTGCTAGCAATATCAAAATTTAATCAATTTTTTATGAACATCTGGGACATGAAAAAAAACACTTGTTAATTTTGAGATATGTAAATTCGAGCTGCAGCAGGTTTCATGTCCTTTCAGTTGTTTTGAAAACTGCGCGTTTTAGGGTTTAATATGTAGTGATTTAAGAATTTCGTAATGTTTGTGTTGTCGATAGGGGCATTTGTATCCTAGCCACAACGTATATAATTAACAGTCATACACAATATAACGAAAACAATTTTCAATCACTCCCTTCCGTATAATCTTGAGATTCAAGTGAAAACACTTGCAAGGATAGGGAAGACTTTCAACACGTATAAAAAGTATTCTAGTCACTTGATCATCGAAATAGATGTTTCTCCAATGCCCGCCCGACTCTTGTGCAGTTCCTCAAATTTGCTTCGCAAAAAATAAGAACATGACATGCATTGCGGGTTGGAAAGCCTGTAAGGCAGGCGCTTGCAGGTTGGAACAATAGACCCATTGCACTGACGTCACAAATCCTTAGAGTGTCCTCCAGATGCTCCCTAACAATATCTGTTTGGGTACAACAACCACATACAGCGCAAAAATTAACCATTTTAATACAAAATTATTATAAAGTTTTGCAAAATTTGCTTTGTTTACAAAAGTTATATTATGCATAGTTTGCTAATTTGTCCTCCAGATGCATCGTCAGTGGCGCTGTGAAGTCATGTGCAATGGGTCTACAAGACGCCAATGCCATGGGAAAGCTCTGAACAAAATATTGAGAATGCATTCACAAGTCAGTTATCAATGCAAGATTAAAACCAAATTCTGTTTTATGCATTCAATTTTGAAGAAAGTGGACTTTCATGCAAATGTCTCCAATGGCGGAAATTCACTTTTTCCGATGTCGGGTAGCCTGCTCGCTAGATGTCGGGCAACTGGATTTCCGACAAGCTCCCACATTTCCGACAAATCGTCTATTTTCCGTAAAGGTGGTCGTCATATAAAGAACTGGGCATAATGACAAAGGACGCGTATGTTTTTACACACAACTTGCACAAATGTGAAAACCGCAAAAGACTGGTGTGTGGAATTGCAACCACCAGCCCTGAAGGCAATTAAGCACCCAAAGTACAAGAACAACTTCAGTAGGCTGACAAATGAGACTGGCTCTTAAAAACCCAATAATGCATGATGTTGTCTCTTGAGTGTATCGAAGCTGAAAACCGTAGCAAACCAAAGCTTTGTTGCGGGTTCGATTCCCACCGCGGTGAAGCAAACTTCAGCTTGCTCGGTGTGTAGCACACCATATACAAAAAATAATAATGCATGTTTTATTGGGAGGTATTTGCTTGATTTAATATAATACATGGTTGCAAATGCGAAAACGTAATCTGTTGTTTGGTACGAGCCCCACATCTAGTTTTTTAATCTGAATTTAATTAATTAAATAGCTATTATTAGTGTAATACTGTCAACAGCTCACTAATTGGAACAGTTTTCCAAATGAGAACCAGTTAGAGTAAGAACCAATTCAGCTTCACCCAGTACCCGACTACCCGTATTATATAAGAACCACTTCAGCCTGACATAAAAATAGTGGTTCTTTTATGCGGATTTTTTACTACCAACACATGTGAGTTGCTGTTGATAAATGAATGCGTGTTTGCTTTTGTCTACTTCGGTCTTCGTAGCAGTGTCAGGCATAATTACGTGCCAATTGAATGAAATGGAGATCACAATAAAACGGTGGTCGGTGGGATGTCCTAAACAATGAAAAGACAATGGATGGCAGTACTGTTGTGCGAAGTGTTTGGCTCAAGCGACCTACTTCTTCCCACAAAAAAACAACCGCTGCCACGGAGTGACAGCTGAAAGACTCCGATCACGAATCTCGAGAGTTGAAGTTGGTATTCCAAATTTGCATCTGTATGACATTGCACAGACCTAAGTAACTTCTGAAAAAGATTTTGGTCAATAAAATTTGATTTGGTCTCCGAGGAAGTCGCCAATAATTATACACATTACTTTTCCGTATTTGCAAAAAACATAAGATAGAAATCAAGGAAAGACGTATGGTCATCGAAACTAACCAATCAGATTGCAGGAATTGAAAACCGCAATAAAACCGCTCATGCGCATCGAAGGCAACGCATTTTAATTACACTGACTGTTTGTTGGGGCGTTGGAGACGGTCGGCTTCCATAGTTGCTGCAAATACTTTTACTCGCTGTTTTCGAGCTGTTTTGAAGCATTAGAAAAATGCCTGAACCTACAAGGACCGGTGGGCAAAGTTTGACCGAAATGAAATCAAGAAGATACTCGGAACCGGCCATGGGTAGGCGAAGTGTTCGTCGTCCCGAAGATATACAACGCGACGTTCGTGGCTTGAAGCTTCGACAGCGAGTTTCTTTGGTCTTGAAGGACGACTATCTTCGACACGAATTGGAAGATACTGTAAGGAAACATGGCGACGAAAGCGAAGAACTCGCTTCTGTGAGAACCTACCAAGATTTTCTCGTTCCTACAAGCAATTATTACGGCGCTAGCCCTGGCATCTCGGCTGTGCATCCCATCAACGATATACGAGGAACAGACACGCTCAATTATACAAAAAGCGAACGAGTTCTCCGCTGCAAGCTAGCTTCAACATATCGTCTTATAGATCATTTTGGCTGGACAGAAAGCATTTACAATCACTGCACGGTAAGTATGAGTTGGTCGTCTGATCTGTGACCTGCTTTCCAAACGCGTGAAGTTTGTTTATATGCGGAGATGAAACTTAGGTCAACAACATGTCTGCTTATATATTGATTCGGTTTTAGACCGTTGTTTCGACTGCTAAAGTGCTATAAACACCAAAATGCCCAAATATGTTGTCCTGGCATTTGTGTTACGATATTTCAAAGTTATTGAATGTAATGCCCAAGTAAAAGTGAAAAAAAAACCTCGAAGGAAATGTGTCGATTTTCTAGGTCCGGTGTCCCGGAGAGCGCGGCCAAGGCGAAAGTTTCTTGATCAATCCACATGGGTTGCTCTATCACGAGATTACTGCTTCTGGTTTGGTGAAAATCGACAGCGAAGGAAACACTCTGGATCCCGGCAGTACAAACTGTGGTATCAACAAATCTGGCTTTGTCATACACTCCGCAATACATCAGAGTAGAAAAGATGCGAAATGTGTTATTCACATACACGATCCTGCTACTGTGGCCGTAAGTATTAAGCGATCTCTCATTAATTTTGCATAGCTTTAAACTATCCAACATTTAGTGCAAACCTGAACATATGTGCAAGCTATTTGCGAAACTAAACTACTCCGAAATTTCGATCTAAATCCAGACCATATGTTACATTTCAGTCTTGAAAAAATGTTCCAGTCGCTACGATAATGTAACATTATACATCGTGAATTGAAAATAACATTCTAGAATTGTTTATGTACATTGCTAAGTGTTCTGTGCTATTCGGATTTTACAGATCTTGCATTCCGAGTAATAATTTTGGGCGCAATTTCTTATGGCTTCCTACGCGTGGTCACAAATCACAAGCTTGGTTGCTATTGTATTTTGTCTCAAATTGTCTGTACGGAAATAATTATACCCCACTGCGAAAAAAATACTGTAGCTATGATCTTTTGGTTATCATAAATTGTTCTTTTATGCTGAAATAGTGCTACAACGCGATGAAAGTGTGGAAGCCTCTGCTGTTCTTTGTTTACATTGTAACATTTCCAGACCATGTGTAAAAATTTATGTCGATTTCAATATATTGAAATTGGAATCGATGTCGATTTCAAAATTTGGAATTTAGTGTTGATTTCGCTTGGGAAATTCCATGTCAATCATATGTAGATTCCGATTCGAATTTGTTTTAGTGTCGTTGGCGCTGTAGTAGACTCCTTCTAGAATAACTAATAATAGATAATCCTCCTTAAATCATGCTGAGAAAATATAAGTTTTATGACATTTGAATTGTTTATTTAGATATTTACAGTATCTAACAACTTTGAAAACGAAGTCTGTTATATTTTAACTGTCAGATGTATACATATAAAACTAAGCATATTTTGCCAGTTGTTGGTTGGCATTAGGTTTTATATAAATTTTTAAATATGATGTAGTTTTGCTCCATCAAGCTCATTAAAAATTAACTCCAACATCATCTGTTATTCTGTTTTTTGGAATATATTTTAAAGCCCTTTGGCATGTATGCTTAAATAAAGCAGTCCTGCCTGTGTTCAGTGTTGGATTTGTGCTTTTTGATAAAGAAAATCTTTATAAATATTAAAGACTGTTAGAACCTTCAAAATCGGACAAAAAAGTATTCCCTGTTTCTCATCAGTGCCCACATTATGAAATTGTTAAACACACATACTTTCTTTGAGCCCAAAATTGACTAGAGAAAGATCCAAAGTACTGTTAATAAACTAGTTTATATTTATGTTCGTTTTTGCTCACTGTTGCCTTTATCAAAAATATTTCTCATTCACAAACTGCATGTGCCGCATTTGCTTTTTAAAAAATTTCAGATGAGAAACTGAGAATTTGTTTTGCTAAACAGATGTCAATATGTTGACGCTTCAAAACTAATGAAGTGTTATTTTCTGCTGGCTGAGGAACGAAAGAGGCAGAAAATGTTTTTCTCACACACTGCTGGGGGATTGGGTCAAGGGTGGGGTCAAGGTCATCAGACTCACTTTTTTGCTTGCCTCGTGCTAGCCTGACCTGTGTCCCACCCACCCACCCTATTGGCAGGTAGTGCCTAGTTATTATGCAGTTGCAGTAGTGTGCTAACTAGAATTGGGTTTAGTCCAACACGTGATAATTAGTGAGTTGCAGTTTGTACGGATCCGTTTATTGTAAATATGAGATATTTTTGTTGATTAAAGGTCAGGCTGCCTTGCGTGTGCAGCATCCCTCAGCTGTGTGTGAGAAAGGGGGGTTACAAAATTATTGATATGCTGCAATAGCCTGGTTGGCTTATGACAAGCCCTGTAGTGTTGTGTATTCAGGGGATTTACATATAAAACCCATTGAGTTGCATTGTGCCCTACTTTATTATTTTACTCTGTCAAACGCCAGATGATTTTATTCATCAAGGGAGAGCATTGGTGCTAATGGGTTAATGATTATTTTTCTGTGTTTAATTAAATAGGTTGCATCAATGAAACAAGGTTTATTGCCACTTTCAATGGCATCAGCTACTGTAAGTATCAATACAGATGAGGTGTGGTAGAAAGGCAATGCATGAACAGAGTATGAATTAGCGGCTTGCACTTTGCAATTTATTTACAAAGAATTTCTTAGATTTTGTGCAGCCACTAGCTTCTCACATTGACTGTGTAGTAATAAGACTAACCATGTTTTATTAAATGAATATTTTGGGGCCATCATCATCAATGGCTGTAGATGATCTCTGGATAAGTGGATAGGGACAAAATATCCATTTAATAATAAATCAAATCACATCAATAGGACTTCCTATCTTTTTGCAATAATGAATAATAATAAATGTAATATGTTCACAGGGCTTGAAACTTGCGGTATCCTGATATCCACAGGATATCAGATTTTAATTTTGGATACTGGGTATCATAAGCTCAGTATCCCAACTGGATACTAGGAAAACTTAGAAATTGCGATAGTAGATAATCATCTAGACGTTTGGCATGTTTCCGAACTTCAAGGTCTACGGATTTTGGCAGATTGTTTAAAAAAAAAAATTTCACAAACGGTGCTTTCTTTTGTATCGCTGCAGTGTGTTATTTTCAATTTTTTCGAATTTCAATATATATTTTTATTATTGAAACTGAAGGCCTGGTTTCAAGGTAAAATTTTGCCTTGCTTAGATAGTGGAAATAGAATATCTAGTATGCAGATCTGGGTTACTATATTTCAAGGATGGATACTAGATTATATGATGCTGGTATCCACTTGGATACTGACAAAAATTTCAAGTTTTGAGCCCTGATGTTCAGAAGTTGTAGGTTCAATTTTCCTGTTACAGGTAAACTATGTGAAGCATTCCTCTTTTGACTTTGTAACTCATTTGGAATTTTCCTCATTAGCTTTGCAAATTTGAAAAACTCTTTGCAAATCCCTTGAGGGAATTTGCAATGTTCTTATCGGCTGTTGCAATATTCCAATGCAAACAAACTTCATTTTAAATTTCCCTATTTTCCTGTTTTAATTTTCTGACTTCCTGTTCTGTTCTGAGTGTTGTCATTGGTTGATTATTTTTGTTAGCCAATTGCAACGCCCAGAACAGAACAGGAAGTTAGGAACTTGTAACAGGAAGTTTAGAACTTCTAACAGGAACTGAGGAAAATTTAATTGGCTTTTAGCAACCTTGCAAATTTCCTCAAGGGATTTGCAAGGGAGTTTTTTAAATTGCAAAAGTAATGAGGAAAATTGCAATCAATTTAGAAACTCAAAAGAGGAACGCTTCATGTAGTTTACCTGTAATAAAAAGGTTCAAGCTTTTTTTTGCTACTAACTTTAACTTTCTAAGATTAAGGTTTGGCATGAAATCTGAGTTGCTTTTTTTTTTAAATACGGTGCAAAAAAGGTGAAATACAGTGCAAAAAAAATGAAATACGGTGCAAAAATGAAATATGTGCAAAAAGTGAAATTAATACAAAAAACCCAAACATTACAAGTGACAAAATTTTCTAATAAAATTGTTTATATTAAAGTTATCTATTTCGCATGTGACCTACGCATGGACATGACTGCATAATTTTTTCAAGTATATTATTAATAAGTTATACCGGTAGTAGTATGGTTTCTCATGGAATTTGGAAAAACATCTTGTGTGTTTTCAGAGACTTCAAATTCACACAATTTTGATTGTCTTTGAAAAACTCACTTCTGCATGTTTTCCCCCAAATTGCACTTGAAACCATACTATTTATTACCTAAACGAATAGTTTGATTTTTAATAATAATTTATTATAATGCAATATTCTGTTTGGGTATTAATTTGATATATTCAATAGCATAGCAACATCACATGCAATCCCACATGTCCCACAGGAGAAGCTAGCAGGATGCAAGACATCTAAATTTATCAGCCAATAATGCCAATTGGAGAATGAGTTGATAGCTGTATCCGAGGAAATTTCCTCAAAGTTTCACTAAAAATTTTCAGGAAAATTTGTGAATAGATTTTTCTTCTATAATTCACTCAGGTCACCAGATTTATTTGGAGTAACAGGTAATTGGTAAATTTTTAACTTATTCTAGCTTGGTCCTGTCTCGTACCATGACTTTGAGGGAATCTCTGTTGATCTTGGCGAGAGAGAGAGAATTCAAAAGGATTTCCCTCCCGAATCCAAGGTAAGGCAAAACCTACAATAGACCTTACCATTTATTGACGTTTGACTCAATGGCCTCGTTTTTGTGTCAGGTATTTAGTTGTGTTTCGTGCACAATAGAGTTGAGAACGTACTTGTTATTGGGCTTAAGATCAACAAGGAACCAAATTGTGAAGGAAACATGGGAATGTAACCTTTATTGTACACTATCCTGTTAATATGTTAATTATGCATGAAATACATCATTAAATTTATTGTAAATATGATGTTCAGCTTTTCAAATAACCCTCACTACAGGGATGGAAATAAGGGAAACGAATTTGACCGGTAATTTTTACAAATTTGACAAGGCAAAATATTTGACCGGTGTTTTTTTAAAAGCAAAAAATCATGGCATCATCAGTGGTAATGGGGGGAGGGAGCTACATTAGAAAATGCCTACTGCCTCCTGTAAAAATTTCGAACGATCGCTCATCTTCAGACATTCGCGCAAAGGAATGCTTCAACGGATTGTTCTCTGGTATTCTATTGACAACTTGCTTGCGATAGTTTTCCCCATAACTGATCACTGCTCATAATCAATCACAGTGACATGTGGTACACTGGTATTATGTTCTTTAACTGCACTTTTCTGCCAGTTAACAGTTAACACTCCCTTCTTTCACAAATGTATCATTATAGTTTCTTGTTGAAACAATACTTTCTCGCCATTTTGAACACGTTTTACAGAACATGCGATTGTCTTTAATTTCAAGCCATTTAAACTCAGTTTTCCACCTTTGAAAAGTTCCTGGTTTTGGAAGTTTGTTCGCCATTATGTTGCGAAAAAATTGCTAATTCCCGCCAGTGATTCCCGCCCTTTTCAGGACGCAAGCGCCTGCACGCTCAATATCCAGCGGAAGATACATTTTAGTGCACCATATAGTTCTGATTTGTAATCACAAGAAAATTCAAGATGGCGCTTCGAAAAACACTAGTATCGAAATTAAGCAAGGGTTCATTATGGATTTTTCTTTTACCCTTGTTAAAATTAATCGATTTGGTACGTACATACTTCCGTTTAATTCCCTGAGACTCGTAATGACCAAACTTCTTTATTTCTATGCAATTTTCCACTCAGTAAACTATACGAAACCTGTTTGCGATTTACTTTACTATTGACATATCTATTTGGCCGGTGATTTATCTAAATTTGTCCGGTAATTACCGGTCACCGGCCATTATTTCCATCCCTGCACTATTAAGTCTCCTATGCCCTAAGTCATCCCATCAATTAAGCCCTCCCCCTGCTCCTTATCCCCCTTTCTCCTGATCCTCCCCCTTTGCTACTAAATTCCCCTACGTCCCATGTAGAGTCACAACAAAAATGTGTTCCTACTGATTAGTTATTTTTTTATTAGATTAATTATTGGTTGGTTTATTAATTTCACCAGGATTTTTTCTGTTTTGTTACTTCCCGTATTTCAGCTAAATAAATAGACACCATCTCTCTGTTAAGCCCCCCACCTCCCCTGGCATCAAACTTGCCTTTAAATTGAATTCAAGTATTCACAGTTGACCACCTACCTTTAACTATTGCTCTAGGTTTTGTTTCTCCGCAATCATGGTATAGTATGTGTGGGCGAGACACTGGAAGAAGCATTTATTCTCACATTTTACACTGTAAAAGCTTGTGATATCCAGGTATGCTTTTTACAATCTGGAAAAGGACAATAACAAACCTCCACATGTAGTGCAATACTTATCCAATATGCAGAAAATTTTGCAGACACTTATAAGTTCCCATTTCAGTTATCTTAAAAATTGAAATTGCATTCCTATATGCATAAATTACTTGAATAATGAAATTTGTATTGATTTCTGAAAACCAGATGTGCTATGTAACGGGTTTAGAATCAAAGACTAAGCTTATCGCCACCAACTTTTTCTGTAGGTAAAAGCCATGGTTGCTGGTGTTGATAACCTTGTTTTGCTTAGTAATGATATGCTAAAGAAAGTTCATGAATGTGAAGATGGTGACACAAAAGCGTCAAATGCAAAGTTGACTTTTGGAATGAGAGAGTTTGAAGCTTGGATGAGAATGCTTGATGCACAGGTAGTAAATTTTATTATAATTATGGCTGCACAGAACCTGGTTATATATTAAAGACATTAATCAAGTGAAGCTAAATATCTAAAATCTTTTCTAAAACATTGCATTAAAATACAATAAAAATATTAACATGAAAAATGCTTGTAAATTCAACTTGATAGAGAATTGAATCCTCCATCCTTTAAAAAGTTAACATGATACTAGTGCTAGGGGCTTGCCGCTCACAACTTAATGTTGTATTTTCATAATTTAATAGTATTGTCATGATTTAGGGACACAGAACAGGCTATGTCTACCATCAACCTGATATTTATAACAGGACAGTCCAGCAACCAAAATCTGAAGCAAGATCTCCAGCAACAATGACATCCTATCGCTATGAAATCCTTCATGGGGACAACAAGACCACCCCAGCTAGACGTGCAAGGTCTCAAGGCAAAGGCAATACTTACAAGAATCGTGCCAAGTGGTTAAACTCTCCTGTGAAGGGCACAGAGTATAGGAAAGAGTTTATTACTGATAGCCACACAGAACCTGCCATTTTAAAAGATAGCAAACCTGAGAAAGAAACAGTTGTGAAAATTTTGGAGGTAAATTTTTAAATTACCCTTGAATTTCCCCAGCCTTGCTCTGACAAAAGCCAGGCATTGTCCAGGAGAACATATAACTTCCAGCAAGCCAAGGCTCTTCACCTTGGCTTTTTGAAACGCTGAGTGTACCGCTAACCCTTTGTTTTTATTCTGATTTCAAAAGGAATCGAAAGGGCCAGCACATAATGAAAAAATTGTCCAGGAGAACATTACCTCCAGCAAGCCAGCTGCACAGGTGATGAGTGAGATTCCCCTGGAGAGCATTTTCAATGATGAGCTGACCAACGACTCTGAAGTGTTCGTCGAGAAAGGATCAAATGGTGGCGAGACCAAAGAGACGAAACCCGGCGAAACGGTGTCATCCACAAGCACTAGAGTTGTGACGACCAGTCGTACTGTGGTGAAAAGTGATGGTGCCCCAGTGACGACAGTTGAGAAGAAAGTGATTGTGAATGGTGAAGAGCAGCCTGTCGATAGTAATTTACTCAGTCCACCCGCCGTTGATGTCGAGGTCGAAGAAAAGGAAGATGGCAGTGAAGAAGGTAAGTGATTACTCATTGTCGACAATATTTACTTCCGGAAAACCCGTAGTCCTGGACAAGTCACAAAATCAAATTTATAATAAAGAAATCGGCTTATGTAAAATTAATATAACCAGGGGCGATGCTATACTTCTTTGAATTATGGAGGGGGAGGTGTAACTGAATTTTGCCGAGTTATCAAGCTATATTTTGCCGAGTCGCTGCAACCACTAATTAATTATTTTTTTCCAAAATTTGTTTGGGGATAGCGGCGGCGGAACATAAAAAAGGTTTTCCAGAGAACATATTTCTCAATCCTATTCTGTGTTTAACGATCGTTCTTCGTTTCATTTCCTCCTAATTTTTTGTAAATTTCTCCACCTTTTAGCTATCATTCTTAATTTTTAATCGGTGTCACTCAAATATTTTTTTTCGTCCTACCCAAATCCATGTTTTTCCGACTGCGATTCAATATTTTGCCGACTACCTCATGACTGGGGGTGTTATACCCCCACACACTCCCCTTAGCGCCGACCCTGAATATAACGTCACAAATCGGTTGCTGAGACTATCTTACCTCGCCTATATTTTGGAGAATTTCAGATGTGTGGAGCCGGGGGCGCATTCCACCATAATCTCGTGCTCAATAAAGTATGTATAGATAGACGTTTGCGTCACTTGACTAAATATTGGCGGAATCCTGAGTGAAATGGTTGCATTGCCTTTCGATTGACAATAATTGGTGTGAGTTCATCAGGGAGAGTGTGGCAAAAACTGAAACTCGCTACAAATATGATTTTCTTTCATTCTCGAAGGTGACAAAGGTGAAGGTGAAAAGGAAGAAGGCGAAGGATCTGGAGGCAAATCACGACAAAAAGTTAAGAAGAAGAGAAGCTTTAAAAAATCTTTCCAAGGAATTATGAACAGAAAAAGCAAATCAGATAAGGACGACGACGACAAGAAATAAACTTAATTCTATTTTGCCGCATTCTGACTCGCGACTGAGAGCTCTTGTGTCGTGAAGCGACTGAGGTGTATTACTATGAGGTGTATTCACCTTTTGCTTAATCTGTGCATTATGGAATATCTGTGTTGGGGGAGGGGGGAGGGTAACTATATGACTATATTTCAGTTTGTTTAAGTAGAAAGAATGTGTATAAGTGTCCAAAGTATTAAAAGTAAGTAATCTGTGCATAATGCATACATTCTCTGTTAAGGGGGTAACTATGTATAATTATAAGACTCCAAAGCAAGTGGTTTCACAAATATGTCTATAGAGTTAGTATTTCAATTTTTGACGAATTTTGTTTAATTATAAGCAGCTCGGTTGTTCGAAAGCGTATTAGCTTTATCCTATCCTATATCTTAGCATAGAACTTAAACATTGCTACATAACAAAGAAAATAGACATTTTCACAAATCCATCACTCAATCTGAGATCAGTGGCTACACGCCAACATGGCAGCCATTTTCAGACAGTGCTCTGTAACCTTAAACAAACGAAGTGTATATTTTAAGTTTTTGTAAAACGTTAATTGGTCTACATCTTATGATGTGAACGTGAACTGTTGAACGTTATATTTTCCTTTAAGATAATATGGAATATGAGTTAGTCCATCACTACCATCAGCTAGGTTTGCTTACCATGTACCAATTTTCCTTATACCAGTTATATAGTATTAAATTTAGCACTGTAGTATAATATTAAAAATTTTAACTATTGACTTATGGTAGTTTTTGTCCATATTCATGCTCACCGTCATAGTAAATAAAATATATGGCAATGGGTTAATTTGAGACTCGATGAAAGCAGAATAAAACTCCTCTATGTTGGTGTAGGTTTATGCATAATTTTGCTCCTTTCTTGTCATGTACTTATTGCATTTTGCACAAGCCAATTGTTGAAGTCACTGATGCTAAGCTGGAACATCCGAGATGGACCGAACATAAGATGGACTGACCAACGTTTTGCTGGACAACCGATAATGAGTTGTATTGTGCTCCAAACCATATATTACATTAACTATGGTTTGTACCACACGTCATCTCAAGCCTCCCAGCTCTTTCTGTGCTGTGGTAGGTCGGTTACTAGGTTAGTACTGTGACTTATGGTTGGTTTTTAAATTCTTGATATGTATGCTTTGATCAAGTATATGTGACCGTCTAAACTCTTTCAAATAACGAAAGACACCGAATTCATATTCAAATGCCTTCACGTATTGTGTCCGAGTTCAGATCTATAACGCTAATAATAACCAGTAAGAAACATGCAGGCAAAGAAACGAAATATATAACCTGTGTCAACCCAGCCTGGTCATTGTGGTACGCCTTGTAGGCAATACCACCAGCAGCCAGCCTCGTACCCGGCGCTTTTAAAGCGCCAGGGACGAGGCTGACCAGCAGCCAAATTTTACGAACGTTGATCTCTGCGCATTCTCCAGCTAGTGTCACAGATCATCTTAGTGTAAACACGAGAAGACAAAAGATATTAATGCCAATGGTTCCCAACGTATAGCCGTACATCATCCTCTAACTAGCAAAAATTACAGTTGCCTTTCCCCCGTTCCGTTACCAACAGGGAACAAGGCAGCAGTTGGTATTTCCGCTCACACTTGAAAAAGTGAGAATGCGAACGGGCTTGCCTGGTATGATTTTCACGTTTCTATGCACACGAAATAATTACTACCTGTGCGTCACTGCACTTGTAGTTGTTTGTATATCATGTCAAAACAAAGATGACAAATTTTATACCTACTGGCTACAGTTATTACACTGTATAACACGAGAACTTTGGGTTGTAGTTTGTATTTACATCCCATAATATGGGTTAACAAAGAACCATTGAGGGAATAATGGTGGATTTTTAGCGGGAAATTAACTGCATTTTTAAGCAGTTCATGCTGTTCCGCAAACACTTGGACCAATGAAATACAAGCCTGGCCACGTTTTCATTGATCTGTTGAGACATGTTCATGCAAAGATTAGCGTCCAAAGGTGAAGAGTAGGGAGAATATAAATATTAATCAGAAATGTTAAAATACTTTGCTGTGATCATTGAATAATTTCCCGTTGTCTGTAACTATTTTTCAAAATATTTTAAATATTTTATTGCCGTTTTAGAGATTATATAAAGACTAAAGGAAATACGTGTTATTAACATTATTTATTTTTAAAAACATTTTGACATTGAACTGATCATATTTTCATTAATATTGACTGGTGACCATTTGGTAAATTCTCCCCATGTGAGCATCTCTTTTATGAGTGAGTACTTATCTCGCTGAAAGCTGCACGATTTACTCTTCGTCTCCTGTAGAAACTCTTCAGTGTTAAGTATTTCTTGTTGCTTTTAATCTCCATAAAATGGAGCAACCTTTACAAGTCAGGCAAGGCGTAGTAAAACGAAAAAGAAAACGCAGACGTCGATGCAAAAGGCATCCTCAAGAAGGTCCACATTCGCCAACATGTCGTGGGAAGAAGACATCTGATGTTACAAACGGTCCTGCTTTGGTAAATTTATGCTTTATTTCTCTGAATTTATCAACATACTAACAAACACCTTATTTTTTTCGTGCTTATTCAAGAAAATTCTAAGAAAGCGTTTAAATATCCAAGTTTTATCCTTTAAAATGTCCAACATTTTATAGTACATCATGGAACAACTGATAGTCATAGTGTAAAAAAGTCGTTTAGTTTCATAGGATCTTACAGTAATGATTTTAAAGATTATAACAGCACGTGCCAATTTGTAGAACGTATCAATTCTATCGTAACCAACTTGCTATAGCCCAAATTCTGTATACTTCGCTCAGTCTTCAGTTGTAAAACCAAGCAATGCATGGGACTATACTATTTTGTATATAAACCACCAGCATAAATGCTGTATAGTATAAATGCTGTATACCATGTTAGTTTTTTATAACTAGAATCTAAATTGGCCCCAGACTAACAATGATTTACCCAATGTTATTAAATTTATTGGCCCTAATTTGGATATAACGATCGTTTACCCAAATGTTATTGAAATTTGAATCTGGGTACCATACGTTTGGGTTCCCATCTACCTCTCTCGTTACAACTAGTCTAGTACTGCATGAGTGATGTAGATGAAACCATTGCCTACCATATAATCCAATGAATGTGCAACTTTAGCCCATAAAATTGCAAAGATTAGACTTCAGTAGTGACTATTTAACTAATTGTGAGTCGTATGCCAGACCAATGAGACAATTTTACTCTCGATCTGACAACTTCTTTGTGTATTATATATATTCTAGAGAACTGACAGTTAGTCTTTTTGCATTATTAGGTAAGGATATTGCCACAATTAAAGCCAGTTTTAGATTTTCTTGATGTAAAGGGTGATGTTTTTACAAGAGCTCAGGTAAATCTGGTGCAACGGCTGCAGATAATCTGCTCCTTTGTAGGTCTTCACATAAACATTTATATCATTTTTACTCAATTCCACCCACAAAAACTGTTTACAATGTCTTTAGTGTATTTGCTACTTGAACAAATTCATTTGTGTAAATCACGCATTCCTTTGAAGAACTCGGACAAAAGTCACCCTCAAAGTCACCTAGACTTTCAAATCGGCTAATAGAGTGCTTAATTAAGTGATATTTTTTACAGCGGGCACATCGCAAGTACATATTTAGCTCTTTATTATGATGGTGCCAAGCAGTACATTCTTCCTTGACGAAAGCCAAAAAGACGTTGCAGTCCATCACAGAATAAGCTCTCTGTGCAGACTGGTGACAACAGGCCATTGCTAGTATATTGGGCATTTTTATACTGAATAAGTATTAAGCTAAATATCCATCTAGTAATAGTTTTAATATTCAGACAAATCAGAATATTAAACTCTAAAAATGACGGAAACTGTGATTACTTATTATCTGTGATGAGAAAATTTGTGCAAAGTAGCGTGGCATAACAGGAAAGAGATTATCATATTAAGTGCTCGCGCACAAACATGTTTGGTCATGAACTTTAAGAACATTCCGACTGCATAGCAAGTATGCTATATTGGACATTGAATGTAAACCACACATTTACAGCAAAGCAATTTGTTATTTTCTGTATATTACATATGCATGTTTAGGATATATCTGATTCTGATGATTCTTGCCAAAAATCGTCTTATTTAATGTACGGGTATTAAGTTTTCCTTAATCGAGGGAAATCCCCTTAAGATATTTTATCCAGCTAATAAGAGATTTTATTTAATTAACTGTGAAAATTGCACCGCATTTGACCTTTATGCTTGCAAAAATGAATCGTATTCCAATGTCCATCTGGGATTTTACTTTCATTTTCCTGTACAGGCTTGCATAGTCTTCAAACAATTGTAGTCTAGAATTTTCAGTTTTGTTTTGTCTACTAAACATTTTTTTGATGTCTTAGTGGGCCTGCCCAGGCATGTTTTGCTGTGTTTATGTGTGTTGAAGTATTTGTTACATAAAAGCAGTCTGCTGGTTGCTTTGTGTTGCTGTGATTTTGTTTTTGGCCCCTGAATGGGATCTCTTTGATAGCAAGAATTTCTGAAATTCCCATGAAAGCTGACCCTGCTGTTCAATGGTCAGAGCATAATTGTATCTAGTTTGTCAGAAGCGGATTTGCATAGGTTTGTAGTGGTCAACACCACTCAGATGCTACCCAGGTGAACCAACTTAGGCCTGTTTCATACGTCGCACTATCGTCAAATTTAATTCAGACGAATTTAATGCGACGGTAGTGCATCGTATGAAACAAATTAAATTCGTCTGAGGAATTAAATTCGTCCAAGACGTTTTATCCATCATGGTCAGACGGATACAATGTCTGTAGCACGTCTTCGTTTCATACGATGTGTTATCGTCATGTTGAATTAAATGCATAAATTATGTTAAAGCCTGTTTCTCTCTTTCTAGTCTCGCAGTTTTTACTGCTGGGTAATCCATGATCGCTAGACATGAAACTGAAGAATTTGTCTGAAACCATTTTAGTGTCGACCAATCGACAAATTTAATAATGAATTAAATTGGTCTGAATTAAATTCGACGTATGAAACAGGCCTTAAATCTAACTATTGCAGCCTCGTACCCAGGAGTCTCTTTGTAAAAAAACAGTAATGCGCATATGACAAGTTTACATGAAGTATTGTAGTGGGGAGAGATGGCGAATGGGCTGATGGGAAGAGTGCACTTGAACTGCGAGACGTGCTCCCCAGCACGCACCCTTCCCAACAGCCCCTTCGCGTGTTGCCTGCCTACCTGAATACTTCATGTATTGTAATTATTTAAAGTGCCTCGGTACGAGGCAGATTGCAGCCAATTACAAGAACCTTCCCTTCAGAAATATGTATTAGGGAACATTAGTGCATAATTGTTAGTGCATGAGATAGCTAATCTTTTTTATCCATTAAGGCAACATTGAAACATGATAATTGGTAATATACCAATAATAATAAATTAATTCAGATATTTTTCTTATCATAATGAGGGTCCTGAAGGGGTAAAATGGGAACTGGGATTGATCTATTTTTAGACTGGGAAATGGGATTTGGGTTGCTGGGACTGGGATTTGGCCACTGGGAATGGGAAATGAAGTTCTCAAAAATGGGAATGGGATTGAGGTAATGCGAGTCGATTCCCAATTTTTCTACGTTTTAAGTATTTTAAAATACAATTTTGATCCGTTTTTGGTGTCTTTGGTCATGATTTTTGTTGTTAACTATATTATTCACAGCACTACCTGCGAACAGGCATGCTCTGGCGCCTGGAATTCTGAGTTTTCTGATTTTGCGAGTCTCAGAATGCTGCAAATGCCATTTCCGGGATTCAAATTCAAAAATTTTCTGTGCCTTTGGCACAAGCCTCCCCCCCCCAATATTTCATAAAGTATCCACCACTTGCACACACGGTGGCTTAAAAGGTCTTAAAACTGTTTATTCTACCCAGTGCTGTAGCAAGCTCGATAATTGGGGGGGGCTCATATTCATATATTCGTGTTCTGCGTTATTAATTTCTTTTGAAATCGACTGTTTTTATGGTCTCTGAACACGAATATATGAATATCAGCCCCCCCCCCCCAATTATCGAGCTTGCTACGGCACTGCTACCAATAAATAAAGGGGTCTTTATTGACTGGGATTTCAATAACTCAGACTGGGATTTCTAATAAAAATCCAACTGGGACTGGGATTTTGCCAAAA